>CAMXCT020000498.1:167028-243863 GCA_947184155.2 Cladocopium goreaui | reverse complement strand
TCCGCATAAGATGAGTTTGATCAAGTTGCTACTCTTCAAGCCTTTGGGGCAAAGCAATGACATGGATGAAAAAGGCAATCCGCAGGACCCGTACAGGGCCATCTTTCTGGATGTGGAGAAAGGAACCAAAAAGATGAAGCGAGGAGAGCATGAAAATCCATATGATGCCTTTCCAAGAGCATGGAAACACTACTGGCAGCACACTGTTTTGCCCAAAGCTGCGGATGCTGAAAAAAAAATTGAAGCACGGATGGAAATACCTACTTTGTGGGAGTGCTTGGAAGTATTCCAGTTGCAAAAAGAATTGGCTCAAGAGAAATACTTGATTCCATTGGACAAGGATTGCACGAACAAACTGGGTTGCGATGCGAGTGCAAAGTTGCAGAACCGTTTGACTGTCCAAGAGTATGTTTGCTACTTGACCAAAAAGAGTGGTCAAGAACTTAGATGCTTACGGACGTGCTAAGGCAGCACCCAAAACCAAGTCGTATGCTTTGGACGCAGATGCAAAAGAAGATCCAGGATTAGTGCGTGAAGGCCACGGGACTGGAGATACTGGCGAATCCTTTGAACCAGCTTTCGAAGATGCTTTGGATCCAGACATCGATGGGGAGGTTCGACTCAAGGCTGGAGATGCACCTTTAAAAGTACATCATCCACTGACTTCATCGCAGCGTTCGCAAGCCATGACCTTTCATCGTCAAAAGCAAACCAAGTTTGTGCGCGACATGATTTCTGTGAGCCTTTTGCCCTTGACAGGGGATGAAGAAGCGTTGCATAGAACTGCGGCCTACAAGCGCGCGAGTGGCACTGCAGTGAATCCACGAGCAGAACAACTGAGGTTGAAAGAGAAAGTGCCCATGATCACGCAGCCGCTACTGGATGCTCAGCGCGCCGCCATGACAAATGATAGCATGGGCCTCAGCCGCTTGTCGGCGGACCGGGCTGCTACGAGCGACTGCGCAGAGCGCGCAGGAGAGTTGGCTGCAAACAGTGATGTCGCGATGCCAGAAGCAGAATGGCGCACCTTTAGCAAGCCATCTGCAGCGATGGCGCGGAAGGTTGCTGCGTTTGAAAAGTCTGCCGCTGGATTCAAGCTGGCGCCGGAGCAATTGTCTGCTTGCAGATGGTTTGGTGAGGCAATGGATGTCGCTTTACAGGAAGAAGAGAACAAAATACCTTTGCGAAAACGTGCGCAGCACGCATGCCTTTTGATTGGCGCCGGTGGCACTGGCAAGACGACAATCATTTTGGAGCTCATGCTGGATGTTTTTTGTCACTTTTTTCCAGCCAGGCCCGGAGAAGAAGAGCGATACATGATTGCCACCTTCAGCCATGCCCAACCGAATGCCATTTCCAATGATGTCTATCGCGCGCGAACATGTCATACTGCTTGCTCGTATCGTGTAGCCAGTTTGCGCAACAAGCATTTGGCCTTGAAGACAAAAGAGCAAGAGATGAAACAACGCTGGCAGCCGAAAATTTTAATCATTCAAGATGAAATCAGTTTGGTGCCAGCTGCAGTGGAAAACATGATGCTTTACCGCAGCACGCGCGCCCGTCAAGATGAAGGCCTTGATCCAGCCAGCTATTTCCACCCAGGAGAGCTCATGGGACACATACCAATTTTGCTGATTGCAGGTGATTTTTTGCAGATCAAGCCTGCCAACGAGATCTCCTTAGCTGACAATCTCGAAGAGCTGATCCGCAAAATGCCGCACAGAGTGCAGACAGAACACCATGCTGCCCAGGCGGCATTGATGACCATTGATACAGTGATTCATTTGAAGAAGTCGAAGCGGTTTCTGGATGCTCACCTGCCAGAAATCACAACAGCCATGCGCACGTGCACGCCTGCTGTTCCCTTGTCCGAGAATCACTTGGCTCAGCTGCGCACTCGCAAAATCGAAAATTGCAAGAAAGAACTAACCACAGACTTGTTCAAGCATGGTCACGTCATTGGCATGTATTGGGAGAACATTGCTCGCAGCATGGTGGAACGGGCAAATCGAGATGCGCAAGACCTGGATGTGCCGTTATTTTGTTTGCAAGCTGCTGACCAAAGGCATTCCAGAAAAAATAAAACCATAGACAAGCAGCTGACGCATCAGCTGCTCACTGTTCCAAACCCGCATCGCACTGGCAAATTGCAAGGCATGCTACTGGTGCACGAGAACATGGTTGTGCGACTGGCGGATGTCTTGGCTCCACACCTTGGATTGGTTAAAGACAAACTGGCAGTGGTAGTGAAAGTGGATTTGCACCATGAAGATCAGAAGCGCCTGGACCGTCGTGAACCTGGATTCTGTCATTTTTTTCCGGACTACATGGCCAAAGGTATCTGTGTGAAATTACTTAAAGGAAAGAATTCGCCCATGGAAGATGCTCTGTTGCAGATGTGGGAAGAAAAGTTTCAGAATGTGGCCGATCACACAACTGACGCAAAGACATTGTTCTTTGTGGAATTGGTGCATGCAGAGTTCAAAATTGATTTGAAACTAGGCGAGGAAACGGAGAAAATTGAAGTGATTCGCTGGCAGTTTCCGCTTTTGCATGGCATGCTGCGCACTGCTTACAGCGCGCAAGGCTTGACTTTGGACGGAGGTGTGCTGGTTGATTTGCGTCGTGGTGGTGGCCTAGAGGATGCGGACTGGTGGCTAGCCATCTATGTCATGCTGACGCGTGCCCGCAAACTGAAGAATCTCATCTTGCTGGGGTTCACGGAGCAAGTGGAGGAGCTTTTACGCAAAGGCCCTCCTACCTACTTGCGAGAACTGACTGACAAGTTGGAAGCCAAAGCTGCTTCGACGCTGGAGCGGCTGCAGTCCTGGCCTGTCTATGATGCATTGCAAGCATCCTGACACAGTGCTCTGCCAGTGGGACCTAATCGGTTTTGATTGAAGAGGTCTGGTGGAGAAATAGAGAGTTGCAGCTGCAGCGATCTGATGAAGTAACACTGGCATGGTTTTGTCGAGTTTACACGTGAGCTTGCGAGCCTTTGACTTTGGTTCAGGGGTCCACTGGCTTGGTTCAGTCATGTTTGTACAAACATGTTTGACAGGCGGCGTGCTGACATGTTTGGGCATGTTTGTTTGTTTGGCTCAGGTGGTCCACTGGCCTGTTTGGTCATGTTTAAACAAACCTGTTGAGAGCTCTGGAGTTTACTTCACATGGTCCACTGACATGTTTATATCCTGTTTGACAGTCTGACCTGTACAATGACCTGCCAGGTGAAACAAATGATTGGGATAGTTAGTTGGGCAAAAGTCCCGTGACAAAAGCTTCAGACAAAAGTGCTGTCAACTAGCTGTTTTGAAATGTCATGGTGGGGATCACTCGAAGTAAAGTAATTAGGGTATCGGATTTTCAGACCGACCCACTTCGTGTGGGGGGTGTTGGTTGGTTGAGAAAACTCCCTTGAAATGGAGCTTTCTAAGCTGGGAAAAGCATGGAAAATGGGAGATTTTCCAGCAAACCACGTTTGATTTGTATGTTTACTGGAGGGGTACCCTCTGGTAAACTAACAGTTTGCGATGGAAAATCACCATCTTTAATAGGTAAATCAACTATTTCAATGGGCCATGGCTTCCAGTTCGCAAATTGTTAGTATCTGTTAGTCATTAGCCGTGTTTCTGGTGTGGGACCCACTTGCTGCCATGAACCATCCCCCAAGTCTCAACCAGGAGGCATTGCTTACCATCTGGTTATGACTGTTACATAGCCATGGTGTAGATGGCCCATAGAAACAGAGGTAAATAGAAGTTTACCTTTTAAACATGGTGGATCTTTCCATGGCTATGTAACAAAAAACCAGATGGTAGATGGAATTTGTATCTATTTTTCTTTGCAGTATTGATATCATTGATATCGTTCAATATTTGTCTTATCGCATCTCTCATCCGCTATGCTAATAAATGATTACTGTATTTGATTACTTATTTGTGTGTGCGTGTGAAACTCAAATACCTGTTATTTATTGTTTTTTTTACTGTAAAATTCTTGCCTCATCCAATCTGATCTTACTTTATTGGATCGGAGCACCAGCACTGTAAGTTGCTCAACTGCTGAGGGGTGGTCACGGCCCCTCTGAAGAAGAAGGAAGCGTTGCTTGGCGGAGTTCATGAGGCTGGTCATGAGACAGATATTTCAATGATTTCATACATATCAATAGATTAATAATATTACATAGTTATATAGTTATAAGTTATATATATATATATATGCATACCGTACATATTCGTGGTCGATTTTGATCAGTTTCCAGCTTTCTCCAACTTCCAGCTTATGGTTTTCCAACTTTCTCCAACTGCCAATTGACAGACCTATTTTTGGAATTAGTCAAAGTTACCAACCGGTCAGCCCACTTGTACTTTCAAACAGGCTTTTCCACATGCCTTCCCTCGAACCACTTGAACAAAAACCTTCAGCCTCCTACTTTCCACTATTATCCACTTATTAAAGACTATTAAGTTTCTGTTGGATTATCCATAGATTGCCCATCACTTGCCATAATGTGCCCCTAAAGTCCCTTAAATTCACCATAGATTGCCACTTGATGCCACTTGATGCCACTTTTTCATCAAAAATCCCATCAAATCACCAGGAATTCCTATCAAATCAGCACTAAATCCCATGAAAGATTCATCAAATCACCATTAAATCACCATTAAATCACCATGACAATCCCATGAACATGTCATGAAAATCCATCGGTTTCTACCTAAGGACGCCTCCGCTGGAGCGAGTCTCTCCGGCGCCCGTCGAAAAGGAGCGCGAACGCGAGCCGCCGACCTTGCTGCGAAGCAGAGGTGAGTTGGGAAAGGGTTGGGGAAATGTGGTGAGAACATAACAGTATATGCGGTATATGTAATATGAATATATCATAATATATCTTACGATTTTCGGGCTCTATATATATGTTAATTTACTGGAGGATGTATATATAGATATAGATACACAAACACACACACATATACGCACATATATATATATGGATAACTTATAACTAGCGACCTCACTGCGACCTGGAATCATGGGAATTGGATTCGGGGAATCATGATTGTTGTTCATAATTATGATGAGTACTTGATGACTATTGATTTATTGTTATGATCAATATATACGTATATATATAATATACAATGTGCCTTAGCATAGATATATAGTTGGTATATCTAATAATTGGTGCATTAACTATAGCAGAGATAATTGGATATATCATGCCATATGTAAACCCATGAGCAGATCCATTAGCAATGATATTAGTATAGCGATGTCATAAGCCATTCTAAAATTGGGATGGATGGTTTCAATCCCATGAAAAATGGTAAAGGTTGGGAAAGGAGGATCCGAACTATTGCTTACATCAACTACATTGGGGTTATGGGATGATACTAGATGGAAATGGTTGCTTATTATATGCTATGTATATATATATATATGTGTATATATATAAGACTCACACACACAGACATACACACATATATATATATTATTATAATAGACATATAGATTTTCATGCGCAAATGGCGATGGAGAGATATGATATATTTACATGCGTACAGTGTACGGGACAACACCGCAAAATCGATGGTCTGCTCAACGTCCACGATTGTCCAAGCGATCAGGTGGTTATACACTCTGGTTTCATCAAACGTCGCTGGGAAATCTATCAAAAATGATGGTTTCTAAGCTGGGAAAATCATCGAACATATCGAACTATAGCTGGCGGGATTTTTCTTTAGCCATGTTTGATTCATAGACGGTAAACCATGGCTAAAGTGATGGACTTTTTATGAGGCAGTGACCATGACCATCCCTCTTGCTGGAGGTCTTTAGAGGTGAAATGTTGAGATTCTTCAGTTGCTTGATGGTTAGTTGTTGGAACTAACTTGTTTGTTGCGTGAAAATTGGGGGTTGTATATGGTCAATGGGAATTCCAGGATCCCAAAATGGAGGTACTGTACCATATAAGGCCATATTTTGGGGGTATATTCCCTTACATAGGCCTTACATAGGCCTTATATATGGTAGGTACCTCCAATTTAGGATGGTTGTATATGCCCTGGTCAGGATTCTATCAATGAATTTCAGGATGAGTGCGATGAGTTGAAATGGCTTAGAGGGAATTTCCAACCTCAAACAGATTGAAGTTACCAAAGATCAGAGTTCATCATCATCCCACAATATCTCGTTTGAGCTTCTCCCATACTTCACCCAGCTTATCCCCAAATTTTCATCAATTTTCCCATGTTTTTTGATTTTTCCCAACTTTTTGGGGATTTTTCTCCCATTTCTTCACCCGGAAATTTCCCAATTTCCGGCCTTTGGACCGTTCAGGTGCCGCGGTCAAGAAGCAGTTGGAGCTCTCGAGGCAAAAGGCGGACGAGATTCGGGCCATCGAACGGAAGTGGCGCGAGGTCGGACGAATGGTCGTTCGTTAGACTTGTCGTCCGTCGCAGTGCGTTAGACGAGTTGTGGACTGGGGATGAGGTGAGATCAATTATGATCAATTATCATCAATTATTGTTAATGTTTGTCAATGATGGTTAACAAATTCTGGGTAAATTATAACAAATTATGATAAATTATGGTTAATGATGGTTAATTATTGATGATTAAGTATAATTGATGATAATTAGTGATAATGATGGGGTTTTCCGTTGATTAAGACCAAACAAGAAACCAACAACAAATTCAAAATGAAAACGCTCACAACCTCACGGCTGGGAACTCCTCCGAAAATCCCAAGAGTTGCCAATCTTCAACAATTTCCATGTGGATCCACCAAGAGTTTGCTATGGAAAACCATTTGATGTGGGTAAAACAATGTCATAAATGGGTATATATGGTTATTGAATGGTTATATGTGGTTATTTGATGACTATATATGGTTATTTAATGACTATATATGGTTATTGAATGGTTAATGTGGGTAAAACAATGTCATAAACCAGCCATGACTGGAAATGGTTCGTTTATATCACCTATATATTTATGGTGATGACTGGGGGATGGTTTATGGCATTGTTTTACCCACATTATTTAACGATGAAACTTCAATAGCATATCCATAGTTATGTTAATTTACCAGTGGGTATGGTATTTAATGTTCCCTTCCAGCAATGAATCTAGGAAGCTGGATCGCCAATCATCACATCTCCCACGAATTGCCGGGACTTAGCCTCTGGACATTTAAGATAACCATGGAAAAATGGCCCATTTATAGATGGTTTATCTGTTGAAAATGGTGATTTTCCATGGCAGAATGTTAAATAACCAGATGGTAATTACCAAGTTAATGTACTGCACATGCCAATTTTTCATAATTGTTCACATGTTTCCCTCGATTTTTCATGATTTTTCCCATATGAACACCAGCATATTTGGTCGAACTTTCCTTGGGAAACTGTCCCATTCAAAGCATCCTCTGCCTCCAGGTGGCCGCCGAACAAAGGCGCTTGGAAGCCGAACGGCTGCGCTTGGAGGCGTCGAGAAATCTCCGAATCCAGCTCCCATCATTCCGGTGACGTCATGACATGAGGTCATTGTATTTCATCCACGTGATATCTCATGATATCTGGGTAAATTATAACGACCTCACTGCGACCTCACTGGAAATAATGGCCTTATTTGAGGTTAGTGAAATATTATCATTTACCCAGATGATATCTCATGATATGTATATATCAGTCCCATCCATATTCCATGAATATCCCATTAAGTCAGCATATTCCCACATATATTCCCACGAATATTCCACTGAGATTGCATCAATATGCCCAAAACACCATATCCCATGCCATCTCATCTCATCACCATACATGCCAGATATGCCAATTTTCACCCACTCGCATTCCCATTCGCATTCGTATTCGTGGAATATCCCATAATTTAGGGGGATGGGATGATTTCCAGGAACCACCCGCAACTCCCCTTTCGGAATGGCAACCGACACCCCCAATAAGGTTTTAGCGGGGTGTTTAGCTTAAGGATTACTAGCCTCTGGCTATTTCATGGTTTGTGAACTGGAAGCCATGGCCCATGGAAATAGATGATCTGTACCGATTTATATAATTTTATATGCCATGATTTACCTATCAACAATAATTCCACCCCCTCACATGAAGCACCCCCTCAATGGTCCCAAGTGTGTGAGTTCATCATTTCATCCTTTGCATCCACCATGGTATCTGTGGCGTGAGAAAATTAAGGGGAAGGGATTATTACTAGTTCACACCAGTTCCATTTTCAATAAGCTGTTCTATCGCCATTGAGAAACCACTGTTTTTGAATTTAATCAATGATTTAACATTTTTTCATGGTTTTTCAGCCATTCTGGCTAACCATTCAAACCCATTATATAAATCCCATGAAATGTTCATTTCATGTCCATGACATCGCCATATTTTTGATGCTTCAAACCCATGATTTTCCATGAAATCACAATTAAAACATAATATGCTAAAACAATTAAACATCATTCAACCCTAGCTTACAGCTTCCATTGTTATAACGATGTTTTAATGAGTAGCATTGATAAACCATTGTCTCTACATTAAACCCATGGATGGGCTGAAGTCGAAGACAACCGCACCTTCAGGCGGAGCGTCAACGCGCAATGATGCAACAAAAGACGGGGGAGGAACGACAGCGTCGCCAGAACGAGCAGAGGCCATGGCCCCATGGCGCTGGGGCGGGTTCCATAAATTCGCTGAAATCGATGGGATGGAAAGTCCTCCAAAAATCCAAGCCATCCACTTCAGAGGATATGGGGATTCCCAAAATGGTTGGTTTGGAATGGAAAGTCCTTTTCAGATGGAGTTTTTTTGGGGGTACCCCGTTGAAATCAATATCATGCGGTAAACTGATAAACCACCCCGCAAAGTCATCATAGATTTTAAACAAGTGTTGTATAAACTATATAAACCGTCCCCTAGTTTGGTAGGTTTATGGCATTGGGTTGCCCACATTATCCACTATATATAGACAGTATATAAGAGGATGATAAAGGTTTATAGCTGGCAAAATCATCGACAAACAGGCAATTTTCCAGCAAACCACGTTCTTTCTGACACCGGAGGGTATCCACCATTTCCCCTTCTTTCCGCCCAACAGGACAAGATATCTGCCAACAATCCAACGAACCACCCAAATCCAAGAATTGCAACAGAATATCTCGAAAAATCCTCATGGAGAGTCACTCAAACACCTCCAAAAAAAACCACCAAATTTGATTTCCAACAAATCATCCAACAAAAAAAACAGAACCAGCACAAAATCGAAACATTTTTGTATCATGCAACAAATCTCAATCGATGAGCTATTAGTTATTATAGTTTCTTTGGCTTGTTGGCTCTGCCAGAAATCAACACCAAGATAAACCCACATAAATTCACCAAGAATTCACCATAAGCCACCATAAATCCCATCTGAACTTCATCATAAATCCCATCTTCCACCATGAATCCTACATAATCCTATATAATCCTATATAATACTATATAGCCCTATGTATTCCCACATAATCCCACATAATCCCATATAAATCCCATATAACCCTATATAATTCCCACATGAACCCACCATGGTTCGCACCCTGCTGCCGAACTCCCCAGGCGTGAGAGCCTGGCCGAAGATCTCCGCCGCCTTGCCGAGGAGAAGCGCCGCGTGCGACGGGAGGAGCAGGAAGAGGTGCAGCGATGGGGTCGCGCGGCTGTCGGTTGAAACGAAGCCCCAAGGGAATATCCAAAATATAAATTAGGGACATATTAGGGAAAAATTACGGATGAATGTATCAATAAGATGGATTTAGCCAATCATTCCATATATATATTTTTTAAAATAAACAATTATAATCCAAAAGATATTTAATTTAATATTAACCAAGGGAACTGAAGGGACATGTTTTGATTTTGGGTTTCCCTTGGGTTTAGCCTTGGTGAAAAATTAAAATCCCGAACTGAATGGACATTTTTTGATGAAAAGATTATGAAACCTGCAAAGGATGAGAAATGATAAGGGAACTGAAGGGAATTTCAATCTGAAAAACAAAAGACCTCCTTATTTTTTCGTGAAAAACGTTGCGAAATTTGTTGTGAAAGGATCAGAAATGGGGAAACCAAGAAAAACAACAAAACACCGAAACAGTTGTTTTTGGTGAAAAAAAATCTGAAACTCGTTAAGTGATATCGGGAATCTGTTGAATGACATCCGGGACATCTCCAATTTTTTTAATCAATATCGTCCCTGTGGCACAATTTTTGGCATTGTTTCTGGCATTGGGGTTACCATAGGCAAGAACAAGGATTTATAATGATTTATATACGTATGTAAAAACAATTATGGTTTTTGATCAGGATATATCAGGATATTTAATGGGATATGGGATAATGATGGTTACCCATCCTTTTAGGATGGGTATAGGATGGGTTGACCTATGATGTGGATTGATGACTTGATGGTTGATGGTTATTGTTGGGGTCCAGCCGGCAGCCGGGAAATCCCCAGATGTTTATAGCTGGAAGCATCCTCCAACTTTTCCTGGAGGGTCATCCAGAGCCATGGAGCTGACTAGAGGATGATGAACGCCTGATAGATGCGGAATAGCCAAAAATCCAGGCGTCACTGGAGGTTGGTGAACTTATCGGTTTGAATGAAAATAGGGCACCCCATGAAAAAACCACTGGCAGAATCATTTTCATTCATGTTCTATATCATTTTCCCTATGAATCACACGACCAAACTAGCTGTTGGCCGGGGGGGGGCATAGTTTGAGGTATATTCTATAGTTTTTTTTTTTTAAAGGGGGCCATGTGCAAACTTTGTGGATGGTGGTTGTTTATGATAGTTGCAGAAGTTCAGCCAGAGCAAGCCGGTTGAATCTCCTGGAACCCATTTGATGCTGAAATGTCCAGAAAAATTCTCAATGTGGCTCCGCAACCAGCAGTAAGAATTGCTAACCCGGGTAGTGGCGTACCTAAAACTCTGAACCAGGTACCCGAAGACCTTAAACATCTTAAACCTCAAACCGGGTTCTGGAAGATCTTCAACTTCAAACCGGGTACTGTATCTAGGTTAAATCATGCTAATTTAACAGATTTTAACATCACGTGGCAATTTTGTTTGGGATCCATCCCCCATTGTCAGACAACTCTGGGCAGGTGGAACGCAAGCGCGTCGAGGCGCAAAGATCGCGGCAGGAGGCGGCTTCCCGTCGCTTGCACAGAAGCTTGGTTGAAGTGCCATGGTATTTGGAATTATCATCTTAGTAACTGATTAGTAACCCTGGTTACCCTCTAGTAAACTCACATGGGTATGGATCAATACCTATTAATACCATTTTTAATAGGATGAACATCCATTTACCAGCTATTTTGATGTTCACCAGGGGTACAAGGTTTTGACACACTGCCACATGACTATGGAAAACCACACTCTTTTAGTCTAATGACTGAGTAAAAACATCCATAAATGCCCCATTTTCACTATAACTCTGTTAGTTTACTGCGGGTAGTAGGTCCGTTGGCCAGAGTTACCCCATTTATAACCCCCTTATAACCCCACTTAATTTACTAGCCAGTTGCTTGGAAGGTCTTTTTTGGGGGGGGGAGTGGGGTTGCCAAAACCTAGGGAAACGATATAATTTCCATCACCAAAAAGCCGCACCCTGCTAGCAACATCCAGAAAACCACCTGGGGATGGGTCAACACCTTTTTTTTTCTAAAAAAATGCCATATCACTGGAGGAGTTTTACCATCTACTAACCAGCTTTTGCAAACTTTTTCTTCGGGATTTTGGATGGGTACCATCCGAAAAACCATGGCTATCCATGGCTTTTGACTCATTTGACCATGGTTTTGGCGCATTTTTGACCCATGGCCACTGAAACTGAGGAAAATTGCTCCTGGTGGAGGAGAAACATCGCCTCGCCGAGGTGAGAAAATGGTGACGTGGGTTGTACCCACATCACGGGGGATCCAACTCGGAGCTATATATGTTGCATAACCCAACCATACCCAAGCCACAACCCACAAGCCCCACCCATATGGGTACATGTACAGTAAATCGTATAACTGGGTTCCAGTATTATTATTGTACCCAAAAACCCCAAAAAAAAACGATCAACTAGTTGGAGACTGGGATTCGCATCCAAAGACCCATGAGTTTCAGTTGGTGTCAGGTAGATTTTTTCACAGTAAGCAAGCGGCTAGCACTCATCAGCCGACAGTAGTATCGGTAGGTCGGGTGGGTGTTGGTCCACGCAACGAAATCAAGAGATCATGAAGGAACACCGGTCATCTCCACAAAAGTTGAGCTCAGCTGGTATGATCAACAGAATCATCAGAATCATTAGACTCAATAAATCGAAATGCAATTCCGAAGTGGCGTGGAATCAGGATAAGGTCAACCGGTCAACCCCGAAGTAATTTTAATGACTGACTAGGAATTGAAGCGTGCTCCAAAAAAAAATCCTATATATACTAAATTGATTGCTATCGAAATTAGTACCTCCCCTATTGGAATCTATTGGTCTATGAATCAACTCGCGGTTTCGCAAATTCCTGGTTGACATTTCGCGAGGTTAGCGGCTAGCGAAACTGGATCCACCATCCCCGATTGGACCATTTTTATGGGCAATGGGTGGTTAAAAAACATGCATAAACCATCAAAATATGGCTGGTTTACCCTCTGGTAAACATACAAAAAACGATGGAAAATCATCATTTTTAATGGGTAAATCCGCTACAAATGGTCATTTTCAATAGCTATGTTAGTTTACCAGAGGGTATTAATTTTGGCTTTAGTAACATATAGTAACATGAATCACGTGTTTTATATATTTTAATAATTACAACATATAGTAACATATTATATTAAATATGAGTTTTCAAGTTTGCTTTAGTATGAATTTCTCCCTAATACTAAACACCAATGAAACCATGGTACCAGGATGGGCCCCCAGTCGATAGCGTTCAGTTGCCTTGTAAGTGGCTGAATTCGATGGTTTATGGTAGATATAACAGATATAAAACGAACTAGTTTTCATGGGGGTTTTGTTATGGTTTATAAACCAACTAACATCACTGGGGGTCCCCATCCTGTAGATGTAGGGGCTGAAACCACCACTGATCTGGGTCAAGGAGGCGAGACGTGCAATCGAAGAGGGCCGACGGCGACGTTTCAGTGGTAGTGGTGGTGGTCCTGCGGACGCAGGCACCACCTTTGGAGCACTGGTGGAAGCTGTGGGTGTACCAGTTAAAAAACATGTTTTTTGGGAGGTTTTTTGGGATGTTTGGCGTTTTGCTGCTATATAAAAATGCAATATTTAAGCACATGAAAGCATGAACCAACAGAACTAGAGGTATGAAATGCGGAATATTTTATGATATAGTAAGATAACTTACCAGCTGAATTGGTATTTGGGTGTGTGTCTGCGTGGGCATTTTAGTGAGATTATGCAGATCCACCATCAAATTTGGTGGTATCTTATGTTCAGACAAAGGAATTTGGCAATCAGGTAGTTCCACAAGAAATGCACCCCCCAATTCTTGAAAGCCTCATTGTTTCACCACATTTTGTGGCACTTTTTCTGGGTAAATTGTGGTCCACGTTAGTGTGTCGAGGCATTAATGCCTACCCTCTGGTAAACCTACAAAAAACTATGGAAAATCACCATGTTTAATGGGTAAATTCACCATAAATGGCAATTTTCAATATGAAACTGTTAAATGACCCGAGGGTACCCTCTGGTAATTTGTTACATAGCTATTGAACATTGCCATTGAAATAGTGGATGTTCCCATCAAAAATGGTGATTTTCCATAGTTTTCTGTATGTTTACCAGAGGGTATGTTTCTTGGTTTCACATGGCCTTCAACGGATCGGTCTCACCGGGCTCCCTGTTGGCTTTGCACGGAGCACAGGCAGAGGCAGCAAAGCTGAAACACACCGAGGTCGGTGGGTAAAACAATGTCACCAGCCATGACTGGGGATGGTTTATGATGGTCAAATGATGGTTTATGATGGTTTATGATGGTTTATGATTATATATACCACCGTTTACACACATATATATATATACCACCTATTTAGTTTATATGGTGATAACTGGGGAATGGTTTATGATTGTTTTTACCCACATTTCTGTTTTTAAGCAGAAAAAATCTGACGGCCCAAAAAAATTTGCCCCAGGCCATCGTTTGAGTGAGGTGCACCGGAGGTCAGCCTTGATGCTGGGTTGGCGAAGATGGTCAGCCGCTGTCTTTCTTTGGTTATCTTCAATGGTTTATGGTAGATATAACAAACTAGTTAATGGTGATTATAATGGTTCATGGTACTAAATATGGTTACTTACTATATGTTGCTATAGAATAGTATGGCTACTGTATATGGTTACTACATGTTACTATATGTTATCTTCAATTACTATATGTTACCCTCTGGTAAATTAACTGTTTGACCCTGAAAATAGCCAATTTTTAATGGAAACTAGTCTTCCAATTCCTATCTGCCAGGGTCTATGTTACTAATTATATAATATGGCTAGTATATATGATTACTATATAGTACTAAATAATGATTACTAAAGGGTTACTATATCTGGTTGGTGGTGACTGGAACCATGGAATTTTATGACTTTCCATTCAGTTGGGAATTTCATCATCCCAACTTACGAACTCATATTTTTCAGAGGAGTAGGTCAACCACCAACCAGAGTAACTCCCCAAAAAAGATAATAAAAGTCAGATCCTATGGATGATTATTATGATTATGATGATTATGATGATTCACTTCTGATCACTTTGCCATGGTAAATCCGGGTGTTGCTATGTAAAAACAAAATCTCAATGTGTATCTCTCTTCAACTTATCTTCACTTGCTATCTTTGTCGATTACCAGTGAATCTGACGGATACCAGGCATAGCAGCGAGGGCAGCAAGCGACGCGCCAAAAGCGTCAGGGGGCCCTGGGAACGAAATTTTTCATGGGCGAATGGATGGGACACGACTCAAGAATTTTTGAATGGTGGTTTTCTGATGTTTTCTTGAGTTGGCGCTTGAAATCTTGAAAAGTTTTGTTTGTTTAAGTATATGGCACCACATTTTGTGCTTGAAATTTACATGGTATTCACATGTTGCAAAACAAACAAGTTGAAGAAACAAAACGCGTTCCATAGCCAGACTTCTGAGATGATGAGCACCTGACCACAGTTGATGGGGTGTCACCCAGCAACATCCCCAGGCAGACGCAGATCAAGAATGTGAGGCGATGACGATTTCCTAAGTGGAAGAAGTGGCGAGTTGTTCCCATGGCGATTCAATGACCATGCGATTTTGGAACGATGTACGGCATCCGATGCATATTTTGTGCATGTGCATTCTCAAAATAAATGACAAGAAGATACAAGAAGTACTGTAAGGTTTTGAACGTTTTTGGCCACTGATTGAATATATGGATTTGGAACAACCATCTTCACAATTTGCTTCATACATGTTTGAATGTAGGAATGCACGGTTTTGAATGTAGGAACCTCATTTTACTGGGGTCATTTTCCAGGTCTGTCGTTGTCCCC
Organism: Cladocopium goreaui; assembly: GCA_947184155.2. Classification (NCBI taxonomy): domain Eukaryota; class Dinophyceae; order Suessiales; family Symbiodiniaceae; genus Cladocopium; species Cladocopium goreaui. Next base: position 228,289 of record CAMXCT020000498.1, on the reverse strand, counting down.
AGCCCTGGACCGCTGGATACCAGGCGGAACGTCGAAAAGCCGAGCAGGAACGGCAACGAAAGGAAGAAGAAGAGGTGTTTTTCCAGGGCTGGTGGGGGCGGTAGACATGGAGGTTTCCTAGGTCATGCGGGTACCCCAAATCATCCAAAAAGCTGCTTCAGACCCAGCCACAGACAGCCATTGCCAGAATTGTTGAGGGGGACAAATTGCGGGACGACCTTACATTTGACAATTAGAAAACATGGCGTCCGTTCAAGATTGTTCCCAAAATTATTCATGATCTTAAATCTTCAACCATTCTTAGCATGTCTTAAATCATGCTGACATATGCTGACGCATCTCAAATCATCAATTTAATCCACTGATACGGAGGTTTCCCAAAATAGAGGTAATTACCCCAGTTCAACTTCTCATCCATTTTAATAGGATGGATTTTCCATTTAAACCATCTATTTCGGGATGCCCCCATTTTTTTGGGACACCGCATGACGCCGCTGTTTTTCTCAGCTGAACCCTTCGCGATGACGAAGTGGGCCATGGCGACCCGACGCCGTGGACATGCCGCGCTTGCGAGCCTTCTTTGCCAGCCGTGAGGTAGCTCGAGGGACAGCCTCTTAGGTGGGTTTGAGAAGAATGGACCTGTGAAAAATAGGATTTTTTGATAATTGAACCATCCATGATAATCATTATAGTCGTTTTATGTTTGTAAGATGTTGTAACTATCGAATATATGGGGATGACATGATGAACAACTAAAAGTTAGACCCAGAACATCGCGATTTTTATGTGAGAACCAATCTTTGAAGTCTCGACTGATGGTCTATGTGAATTTGGGGGATGGTTTCAATTACTACTTGGATGTGTTAAACACAATAAGATTGGTGGTTTGGAACATTTTTTTTTCCCATAATATATGGGATAATCCTTCCCATTGATTAACATTTTTCAGATGGGTTGAAACCACCAACCAGCCATGAAGTGAGTGTGTTTGAAAATGGGGAAATAACATGAAATAACTCCTAAAATGACACTAAGGAAAATGATGAGTAACTATGGGATTATTTCGCGTGCCCTATTTTCAGAGAAACCATCTGATCCATAGAATGGCTTACCATGGGGATGCAATTGAGAGATTCAGCATGCTGCAAAGCCAATGACACACCACAACTCCTGTGTGCTGAGACTGGATGCCCTGCGATAATTTTCAACATACCCTCTGGTTATGACTAACATAGCTATTGAAAATGATCCTTTTTAGTGAAGTTACCCATTCAACATGGTGATTTTCCATCGTTTTTTGTAGGTTTACCAGGCCGGGTAGCCATGGAGAATCGTCCGTTTTCAGATGATTTACAGACATCAACTGTTGGGGATTTTCCAGTGAACTGTTAGGTGATCCCAAGGGTGAAGCCTGTGATTTTTTTTGGGATGTTTCAAACATGACCCTCCGGTAAACCTACAAAAAACTATGGAAAATCACCATTTTTAATGGGAAAATCCACTATTAATGGCTATTTTCCATAGCTATGTTAGTTTACCAGAGGGTAACCCGCACAAAAATGGTTGGTATCCGGGATTTTTGGCTGGAAGAGTCTAGACTCGGTGGCATTTTACGACACGGCGTGCCGAACTTTTCAGAGGTGAATACCAGGTTATTTAACCTTTTTAATAGGTAAACCATGGAAAATAGCCATTACCAGATGGTATTCATCCCATAATTTTTTCAGGGGTCATTTGTTACATAGCCATGGAACATCACCATGCTATTAATAGGTAAACCATCAAACAACATCTATAAACGGTCCATGGCTTCCATAGCTATGTTAAATAACCAGAGGATAATTCAATGGCCATTTCAGGAACCTAAATTGGAGGTACCTACCATATATAAGGCCTATATAAGGCCTATGTAAGGGAATATCCCCCCCAAAAAAGGCCTTATATGGTACAGTACCTCCATTTTAGGATCCTGGAATTCCCATTGAATAATTATGATCGTTTTTTCAGAGCCTCCTGCAAAGCAAGAGTGAATCCATGAGAATCCCTGGAGAAGCCACATATTTTTATATATTTTTCCATGTTCCGAACGAAAGAACTCAAGGAAAACCTTTGGGGTTTTTTCGCGTCTATGTCAGATGATGTCAGATGTCTACCCCAGTTTTTTTGTTCCAAATGTGAACTCGCCATGATTCCTCACTTTCTCTAAGGCAAACCTTCCGAGCAAGTCGGAAGCAGACCTGCCTGAAAAGCCAACATCTGCCCATGCAGATGTACAGGATGAGGTGACTGATGGAGGTGGCTTGGGATGGTCGGGGGGTCGGGGGGTTGGTTGTGGGGTTGAAAAAACCCTCCAGGGGCATGGATCTCTTTGGGTTCAACAAGGACTTGAAGATACTGGGCGGCCTCATTTGGAGACATTCACATTTGGGAAGGTTGTTTTTTGCTTATGCAGGTCATAATGTATACTGATGCGTACTGTATTTTCTGTAACTATATATATATAATATTGCCTTTTTTTTGGAACAATAAACAAATAAATAAAGGGTATTAATTATATCACATGATCTATTCAATTTTTCCATAGCCGGAAGCATTGAACATTCTATAAATTGCATGATATAGCTCGCATGCACATTCGTTGAAGTGGCACTTCAAGGGCCGCATTGGGTCACGGCGGCATCGAAGTTTGGGCAATTTGTCAGGACACCAAGTGGCCAGCAAGGCTGCAGATTCCGAGAGCTGCTTGGATTGAACCCGGGAAGCTCCCACAACACTTGACATTTGAGATCACTTGGATTATTTTTGGTGTTATCTCTATAAATTATCTTTCATGATTAAGACGTTAGTATGTTTTGTAAAGTCAGAAAGGTGGGGTCAACAGACTTGTCGATCTTGTTGCAGCCCTTGCATATATAGAGGTAGACCAAGTGGCATTGGAAGGCTGCGGGGATGTCAACTTTTTTGGTTGGATGATGGTCGCAATTCTGCAGGAGACCCCGATCTTCCATGGTAAACTCCATGGTTTCAGGATGATTCCGCTTAATATTTTTCCCACCTCAACCAATTCATTGATCAACCGGGAACAGTTTCCATCGCAAAATCCGATTTATTTTTTTTTCACAGGTGACTCGGGCGATTCCTGGCCTCCCTTGGACGCAGGACTGGGTCAATGTTTTGAGGGGAGTTGATCAGTTTATCTGAAAACATCTGAAAACAAAAGACTTTTCCAGGCGCCAAGAGCTTTGAGTCTGAAGCATTTGACAGCGTTTGACAGCGTTTGACTGCGTTTGACATTGCTTCGTGATTATAGTATAGGCGAATGTGACCCAACATGACATAACATGTAACATGACCATTTTTGAAGTGGATAGCCGGATAGCGCTCTGGTGTGTCCACATCAGTCCATTGGAAACGAGCTGCAGGTGACGAAGCTCGAGAAGGTGACAGAGCGGATCTGAACAGTGACTGGGGCTTTAAACAGTTTGACGTCGTATGAGGGTATCGCATGGTATCGCAAAGCACATTTCAAACACGTGAAACGTGTAGGCGGCTAAGATGTGTCGAAATGTGTTATGTGCTAAGGCTGCTACGATATGTTTAAACAAGTGAAACGTGCTAAGGCTGCTAAAATATGTTGAGATATGTCTGACTACTGGGGCATCCCACTTTTGATGAAGTTTCAACAGTTCAACATGGCCATTTTAGTGCCTTTTAAGCCATACTGATGTTGTTCCGGCATTTTCTGGCATAATTTCTGCATGATTATGATTGTTGATGGTTCTTGATGTTGCATTCCCTGGTCCAAAAGACTTCGGAAACCCATGTTGTTTCTGCATATCCAACAGTGATCCCCACCACTTTCCGAGATGTTTTCGGTCAACTGGTTCATCAACTTCTGTCGGATGGGAAAATCTGCAGGAGACCCCTATGTTTCATGGTAAAATCATGTGTAATCCATTGTTTCCGGTTAAGATTTTCCCACCTCAATCAATCCATTGATCAACTGGGAACAGTTTCCATTTCAAAATCTGAGTTTATTTTTTTCAAGGTGACTCGGGCGATTCCTGGCCTCCCTTGGACGCAGGACTGGGTCAATGTTTTGAGGGGAGTTGATCAGTTTATCTGAAAACATCTGAAAACAAAAGACTTTTCCAGGCGCCAAGAGCTTTGAGTCTGAAGCATTTGACAGCGTTTGACTGCGTTTGACAGCGTTTGACTGCGTTTGACATTGCTTCGTTATTATAGTATAGGCGAATGTGACCCAACATGACATAACATGTAACATGACCATTTTTGAAGTGGATAGCCGGATAGCGCTCTGGTGTGTCCACATCAGTCCATTGGAAACGAGCTGCAGGTGACGAAGCTCGAGAAGGTGACAGAGCGGATCTGAACAGTGACTGGGGCTTTAAACAGTTTGACGTCGTATGAGGGTATCGCATGGTATCGCAAAGCACATTTCAAACACGTGAAACGTGTAGGCGGCTAAGATGTGTCGAAATGTGTTATGTGCTAAGGCTGCTAAGATATGTTTAAACAAGTGAAACGTGCTAAGGCTGCTAAGATATGTTGAGATATGTCTGACTACTGGGGCATCCCACTTTTGATGAAGTTTCAACATGGCCATTTTAGAGCCTTTTTAAGCCATACTGATGTTGTTCCGGCATTTTCTGGCATAATTTCTGCATGATCATGATTGTTGATGGTTCTTGATGTTGCACTCCCATTTGGTCCAAGACACTTCGGAAACCCATGTTGTTTCTGCATATCCAACAGTGATCCCTACCACTTTCCGAGATGTTTTCGGTCAACTGGTTCATCAACTTCTGTCGGATGGGAAATCTGCAGGAGACGCCTATGTTTCTGGTAAAATCATGTGTAATCCATTGTTTCCGGTTAAGATTTTCCCACCTCAATCAATCCATTGATCAACTGGGAACAGTTTCCATTTCAAAATCTGAGTTTATTTTTTCAAGGTGACTCGGGCGATTCCTGGCCTCCCTTGGACGCAGGACTGGGTCAATGTTTTGAGGGGAGTTGATCAGTTTATCTGAAAACATCTGAAAACAAAAGACTTTTCCAGGCGCCAAGAGCTTTGAGTCTGAAGCATTTGACAGCGTTTGACTGCGTTTGACATTGCTTCGTGATTATAGTATAGGCGAATGTGACCCAACATGACATAACATGTAACATGACCATTTTTGAAGTGGATAGCCGGATAGCGCTCTGGTGTGTCCACATCAGTCCATTGGAAACGAGCTGCAGGCGACCAAGCTCGAGAAGGTGACAGAGCGGATCTGAACAGTGACTGGGGCTTTAAACAGTTTGACGTCGTATAATGGTATCGCATGGTATCGCATGGTATCGCAAAGCATTTTTCAGACATGTGAAACGTGTAGGCGGCTACGATGTGTCGAAATGTGTTATGTGCTAAGGCTGCTACGATATGTTTAAACAAGTGAAACGTGCTAAGGCTGCTAAAATATGTTGAGATATGTTTGACTACTGGGGCATCCCACTTTTGATGAAGTTTCAACATGGCCATTTTAGAGCCTTTTAAGCCATACTGATGTTGTTCCGGAATTTTCTGGCATAATCTCTGCATGATTATGATTGTTGATGGTTCTTGATGTTGCATTCCCTGGTCCAAAAGACTTCGGAAACCCATGTTGTTTCTGCATATCCAACAGTGATCCCCACCACTTTCCGAGATGTTTTCGGTCAACTGGTTCATTAACTTCTGTCGGATGGGAAAATCTGCAGGAGACGCCTATGTTTCATGGTAAAATCATGTGTAATCCATTGTTTCCGGTTAAGATTTTCCCACCTCAATCAATCCATTGATCAACTGGGAACAGTTTCCATTTCAAAATCTGAGTTTATTTTTTTCAAGGTGACTCGGGCGATTCCTGGCCTCCCTTGGACGCAGGACTGGGTCAATGTTTTGAGGGGAGTTGATCAGTTTATCTGAAAACATCTGAAAACAAAAGACTTTTCCAGGCGCCAAGAGCTTTGAGTCTGAAGCATTTGACAGCGTTTGACAGCGTTTGACAGCGTTTGACTGCGTTTGACATTGCTTCGTGATTATAGTATAGGCGAATGTGACCCAACATGACATAACATGTAACATGACCATTTTTGAAGTGGATAGCCGGATAGCGCTCTGGTGTGTCCACATCAGTCCATTGGAAACGAGCTGCAGGCGACGAAGCTCGAGAAGGTGACAGAGCGGATCTGAACAGTGACTGGGGCTTTAAACAGTTTGACGTCGTATAATGGTATCGCATGGTATCGCATGGTATCGCAAAGCATTTTTCAGACATGTGAAACGTGTAGGCGGCTACGATGTGTCGAAATGTGTTATGTGCTAAGGCTGCTAAGATATGTCAAAATGTGTTATGTGCTAAGGCTAAGATATGTCAACACAAGCTAAGGTATGTCAAGAAAAGTGAAACATGCTAAGGCTGCTAGGCTATGTTAAAACATATAGTTACAAACTGTGAAATGTGGAGGTTGCTGACAAATTTCGAGACATGTGTAACGTGCTAAGGCTGCGAGAAGTTGGAGGCAGACCTGCCTGAGCTTGCGACAGATGTTGCAGATGTCGCAGATGTCCCACTAAGTGATGGAGGTGGGTCGGGATGGTCGGGGGGTTGATGTTGGTTGAGGTTGTATACCCTCCAGGACCCCTAACAGTTTCGAAGTAGAAGCCATGGCCCATGAAAATAGATTACTATAGTTTATGTACCTCATTTTACCTCTTAAAAATGAAGATTTTCCAGTTCCCAAACTGTTCCTTTACCACATTGCAGCGACTTGAAGTTTGAGGATCCTCATTTTGAGCCATTCACATTTGGGAAGATTGTTTCCTCTTATGCAGGTTATATTTGGTTATATTACAAAGTGTATATTTATAAATTCTAAATCATATTTGTTTCATATTTATTTATTTATTTATTTATTTGATTTTACGCGTGATATATTCATATTTTTTTTATGACCGGAAGCATTCGACATTCTTTAAATGGGAATATATGAATAGCTCGCATGCACATTTGTTGAAGTGGCACTTCAAGGGCCGCCTTGGGCCACGGCGGCATCGAAGTTTGGGCAATTTGTCAGGACACCAAGTGGCCAGCAAGGCTGCAGATTCCGAGAGCTGCTTGGATTGAACCCAGGAAGCTCCCAAAATGCGCATCCATACAACAGGAATCAACACGACATGTGACCCTGATTTTTTCAAATGAATTCTTCAAGTATCTTTCATGATCTGCAAAGATGCTAGTATGATTTGCTAACTGGGAAAGGTTGGGCTATCAGACTTGTTGATCTTGTTGCGGCCCCTACATATACAATTCTGCAGGAGACCCCTATGTTTTATGGTAAATTCTATGTAAAGTCCATAGTTTCGGGATGTTTCCGCTTAAGATTTTTGAAACTCATTGATCAACCGGGAACAGTTTCCATCGCAACATCCGAGTTTTTTTTTTCAAGGTGACTCCGGCGAATCTTGGCCTCCCTTGGATGCAGGCGGGACTGGATCAATGCTGGAGTTTGTGTCATGATGTTTTAGGGGAGTTGAATGGAGTTGAATGGAGTTGATCAGTTTATCTGAAAATCTTGAAACGAAAACACTTTTCAGCCACCAAGAGTTTTGAGTCTGAAGCATTTGACAGCGTTTGACTATGTTTGACTGCGTTTGACATCTTTTGGTTCAGGCGAACGTAACCCAACATGACATAACATGACTCAACCATGTTTGAAGATGTTTGAAGTGGATAGCCGGATAGCGCTTTGGTGTGTCCACATCAGTCCATTGGCAACAAACTGCAGGCGAAGAAGCTCGAGAAAGTGACAGAGTGGATCTCAACAGTAACTGGGGCTTTAAACAGGCGGTTTGACGTGGTATGATGGTATTGCAACATATGGCTACAAAATATGAAACGTGTTGGCTGCTAACAAATTTCGAAGTATGTGGAACGTCGAAGATGCTAAGGCTGCGAGAAGTTGGAGGTAGACCTGCCTGAGCTTGCGGCAGATGTTGCAGATGTCGCAGATGTCGCAGATGTCCCACTAAGTGACGGAGGTGGGTCGGGATGGTGGGGAGGTTGATGCTGGTTGAGGTTGTATACCCTCCAGGGCGGTCATTTTGAGCCATTCGCATTTGGGTATATAGGTTGTTTCCCCTTGTGCGGGTTAGATTATAAAGTATACATAACTTATATTTTCCACACACACATATATATATATATATGCGTGTTTTTATTTACACGTGATATGATCATATTTTTTTATGACCGGAAGCATTCGACATTCTTTCAATGGGAATATATGAATAGCTCGCATGCACATTTGTTGAAGTGGCACTTCAAGGGCCGCCTTGGGCCACGGCGGCATCGAAGTTTGGGCAATTTGTGAGGACACCAAGTGGCCAGCAAGGCTGCAGATTCCGAGAGCTGCTTGGATTGAACCCGGGAAGCTGCCAAAATGCGCATCCATACAACAGGAATCAACACGACATGTGACCCTGATTTTTTCAAATGAATTCTTCAAGTATCTTTCATGATCTGCAAAGATGCTAGTATGATTTGCTAACTGGGAAAGGTTGGGCTATCAGACTTGTTGATCTTGTTGCGGCCCTTACATATACAATTCTGCAGGAGACCCCTATGTTTTATGGTAAATTCCATGTAAAATCCATAGTTTCGGGATGTTTCCGCTTAAGATTTTTGAAACTCATTGATCAACCGGGAACAGTTTCCATCGCAACATCCGAGTTTTTTTTTTCAAGGTGACTCCGGCGAATCTTGGCCTCCCTTGGATGCAGGCGGGACTGGATCAATGCTGTAGTTTGTGTCATGATGTTTTAGGGGAGTTGAATGGAGTTGAATGGAGTTGAATGGAGTTGAATGGAGTTGAATGGAGTTGATCAGTTTATCTGAAAACATCTGAAAACAAAAGACTTTTCCAGGCGCCAAGAGTTTTGAGTCTGAAGCATTTGACAGCGTTTGACAGCGTTTGACTGCGTTTGACATTGCTTCGTGATTATAGTATAGGCGAATGTGCCCCAACATGACATAACATGTAACATGACCATTTTTGAAGTGGATAGCCGGATAGCGCTCTGGTGTGTCCACATCAGTCCATTGGCAACAAACTGCAGGCGAAGAAGCTCGAGAAAGTGACAAAGCGGATGTCAACAGTAACTGGGGCTGTGAACAGTCGGTTTGACGTGATGATCGTGATATGATGGTACCGCAACCATTCGCAACATATAACAACATATAGGTCTAGGTTAAAAAATGTGACACGTGCTAACGCTGCTAAGATATTTTGAGATAGGTTTGACTACTGGGGCACCCCAGATTGAAATGAAGTTTCAACATGGCCATATATGTCCAATTTAAGATATTTGAAGCCATAGTGATGCCGTGACGCGTTCTTTTCTGGCATAATTTCTGGTAGAGTTTCAGTTTATCTGAAAACAAACAATTCTAGTGGTGTTGACCGGACTTTTCCCCTGACTCTTTGAAGTCTGAATCATTTGACAGCATTTGACGTCGAATGTGACATTTCTTACATGCGAATGTGACCCCAGCATGACATAACATGACCCAAGCACTTTTGACAGCGCCCTGGTGTGTCTACATCAATCCATTGGCAATGAACTGTAGGGGAAGAAGCTCGAGCCAGCGACAGAGCGGATGTCAACAGTGACTTGGGCTTTTGAACAGTTGGTTTGACGTGGTATGATGATTTGTCAATCTTTCCCTGGATTCGTTGCGTGGAAAATCATGGAAAATCTGCCCAAAGAGTCTCTAGTTTTGCTGCTGGGCTTGACCATCAAGAGTCAATATCCCCGGTTTCGGTTGGATAGGGGACAAAAGAAGTACAACATTGAAGGGCAACAATAACAGCAGCAAGAGCAACATCGACCAAGAGAACAAAGAAGAACACAAAGAAGGAGACGAAATCAAAAAGAGGCTGTGAGCCTGACGGGCCTGTGCGGCAAGGGCTCCTCACCAACTGCCATTGGCGTGTGGAATAAAAGGCCTCTGAGCCTTGCCAGCTGAAACGAGGTGACTCTGATGAATCTTGGCCTCCCTTGGACGCCGTCAACCTGTCAGAGATGTTGGAGACAGATGTAGCTGAAGCGCCCACTGTGCCAGACGTAGCTGAAGCGCCCACTGTGCCAGACGTAGCCGAAGCACCCACTGTGCCAGACGTAGCCGAAGCACCCACTGTGCCAGACGTTCAAGTCAGCGATTTGCAAGGCGGGGCTGGGGTTGATTCACACGTAGGCAGGTTCCAAAGTAGGCGGGACTGCAGGGTAGGATCCGTATTTTTGCAGATTTTCCACTGGCAACTTGACAGGTGCCGAAGCGCAAGAGGACGGCGCAGATTCCAACAGCTATTGGGCCTAAGGGCGGTATGATATGTTTTGCTGACATAGTTTGGGGATGTTCTGGACATTGCTGGAGCCCTAAAGCCTCTAAGAGTTAATCCGGTCTAAATTTTTGCAATGGGTACGGTATGGAGATGTATGGAGCCTGCTCAGCCCATGACTTCACATATTTTCTCAACTTTTGGTGACCCGCATGTGCCTGAAGGCAATGGCTTCATAGGGCTAATAGAATGGAAGCCAGGGGATAGGTGCCTAACAAATTCTTGTTTGAATGGCATTGAGTAGTATTGAGTCGTGACATGTTGTGATCGATGGCCGACTTTATGAACATATTGTTGTTCCGTCTCAGATTTGTAAAAAAAATGTCAAGTGGATGGGAAACTGACTTGCAACCAGCACCCATCTGATAAAACAGACGACCTACAACCTGTACCTCCACCACGGCATGCCATGGCTGTAGTCTATTCGCCGTAGTCGATTCTGCCAGCTGAAACGAGGTGACTCTGATGAATCTTGGCCTCCCTTGGACGCCGTCAACCTGTCAGAGATGTTGGAGACAGATGTAGCTGAAGCGCCCACTGTGCCAGACGTAGCCGAAGCACCCACTGTGCCAGACGTTCAAGTCAGCGATTTGCAAGGCGGGGCTGGGGTTGATGCACACGTAGGCAGGTTCCAAAGTAGGCGGGACTGCAGGGTAGGATCCGTATTTTTGCAGATTTTCCACCGGCAACTTGACAGGTGCCGAAGCGCAAGATGACGGCGCAGATTCCAACAGCTATTGGGCTTAAGGGCGGTATGATATGTTTTGCTGACATAGTTTGGGGATGTTCTGGACATTGCTGGAGCCCTAAAGCCTCTAAGAGTTAATCCGGTCTAAGTTTTTGCAATGGGTACGGTATGGAGATGTATGGAGCCTGCTCAGCCCATGACTTCACATATTTTCTCAGCTTTTGGTGACCCGCATGTGCCTGAAGGCAATGGCTTCATAGGGCTAATAGAATGGAAGCCAGGGGATAGGTGCCTAACAAATTCTTGTTTGAATGGCATTGAGTAGTATTGAGTCGTGACATGTTGTGATCGATGGCCGACTTTATGAACATATTGTTGTTCCGTCTCAGATTTGTAAAAAAAATGTCAAGTGGATGGGAAACTGACTTGCAACCAGCACCCATCTGATAAAACAGACGACCTACAACCTGTACCTCCACCACGGCATGCCACGGCTGTAGTCTATTCGCCGTAGTCGATTTTGCCAGCTGAAACGAGGTGACTCTGATGAATCTTGGCCTCCCTTGGACGCCGTCAACCAGTCAGAGATGTTGGAGACAGATGTAGCTGAAGCGCCCACTGTGCCAGACGTAGCCGAAGCGCCCACTGTGCCAGACGTAGCCGAAGCGCCCACTGTGCCAGACGTAGCTGAAGCGCCCACTGTGCCAGACGTAGCTGAAGCGCCCACTGTGCCAGACGTAGCTGAAGCGCCCACTGTGCCAGACGTAGCCGAAGCACCCACTGTGCCAGACGTTCAAGTCAGCGATTTGCAAGGCCGGGCTGGGGTTGATGCACACGTAGGCAGGTTCCAAAGTAGGCGGGACTGCAGGGTAGGATCCGTATTTTTGCAGATTTTCCACCGGCAACTTGACAGGTGCCGAAGCACAAGATGACGGCGCAGATTCCAACAGCTATTGGGCTTAAGGGAGGTATGATATGTTTTGCTGACATAGTTTGGGGATGTTCTGGACATTGCTGAAGCCCCAAAGCCTCTAAGAGTTAATCCGGTCTAAATTTTTGCAATGGGTACGGTATGGAGATGTATGGAGCCTGCTCAGCCAATGACTTCACATATTTTCTCAGCTTTTGGTGACGCGCAGGGTGTGCCTGAAGGCAATGGCTTCATAGGGCTAATAGAATGGAAGCCAGGGGATAGGTGCCTAACAAATTCTTGTTTGAATGGCATTGAGTTGTGACATGTTGTGATCGATGGCCGACTTTATGAACATATTGTTGTTCCGTCTCAGATTTGTAAAAAAAATGTCAAGTGGATGGGAAACTGATTTGCAACCAGCACCCATCTGATAAAACATACGACCTACAACCTGTACCTCCACCATGGCATGCCATGGCTGTAGTCTAGTCGCCGTAGTCGATTTTGCCAGCTGAAACGAGGTGACTCTGATGAATCTTGGCCTCCCTTGGACGCCGTCAACCAGTCAGAGATGTTGGAGACAGATGTAGCCGAAGCGCCCATTGTGCCAGACGTAGCTGAAGCGCCCACTGTGCCAGACGTTCAAGTCAGCGATTTGCAAGGCGGGGCTGGGGTTGATGCGCACGTAGGCAGGTTCCAAAGTAGGCAGGACTGCAGGGTAGGATCCGTATTTTTGCAGATGTTCCACCGGCAACTTGACAGGTGCCGAAGCGCAAGAGGACGGCGCAGATTCCAACAGCTATTGGGCTTAAGGGCGGTATGATATGTTTTGCTGACACGGTCTTTTGCTGAATCCCCATGTAATTTGGCAAGTTCTAGCTTCAAAATCGTGCAAGTACCCTGCCAAATGCAAGGTTACAGCCGCTAGCATCCGCTAGCCCCTAAGTGCTGCAAATACCATGCAAAATTCAACGCTCATTCCGCTTCCAAATACTGCAAATACCACACGTTCCATGAGAAGAACATGGTGGACCCCCGTACGGCATTTGTCAAGTTCGAGCTCCCAAATGTTGCAAAGACAAAGCCAACAGGAATCCGATTCTTTTTGTATTTCGTGTGATCACCACCGTGGCATATATCATGCTATTTGGCATTCTATCATTCTATCTGACATATATTCGGACATACATTCTGACTTCCATCATCTTCCATCTGACATATTTTCTACCTGGTTGGTGGTTTCAAACATTTTCTATTTTCCATTTCATATATGGGATGTCATCCTTCCCATAAATATGATAATATGTTTCAAGATGGTAAAAACACCACCAACCAGTTGGCATTTTGTCTGGCACCAAAAAAATCTGTGTACCAGAGAGCTGGAACCCTGGCCCAGTTGAGAGTTTGGCAAGCCTGATTTTTGGTGCTCAGATGTCTACAGCTGAAGAAAACATGGGCAATGGGGGGGGGTTAGCATAATTATTGAAAATCACAATTTCCAATGGGTAAATCTACTATAAATGGCAATTTTCAATAGCTATGTTAAATTACCAGAGGGTAGATAAACAATGATAATTAAACATCTTTTGTTTACACAGTTTACACTCTGAAAAGATCAGTGATGTGGCTAAAACTGGCTGTCATGTTTACCATCCCCCCAGTCATCAGCATTTTTATAGGCGGTTTGGAGACCATTCCCAGTCATGGGTGGTAAACATGACATTGTTTTACCCACATTAAACATTCAATCACCATATATAACCATTAAATAAGCATAAAATAAACATATATAACCTCAACGCCTGGAGTTGTTCCAACATATTACCTTCTAACCTTTGGCAAATAGGCAAATAATTATGGAAACTCATCATTTTAAGAGGCAAATAGTTAAACAATCTATATAAATGGGCAATTTTCCATAGCACATTCTGAAATTATCAAAGGGTCGCCAACGCGCATGCTGGGACACTCCGCCGAGCAAGGTGAGTCGGGTGATTCCTTGCCTCCCCTGGAGTTCATACCGAAGTCCGAGCAGGATTGCTGGCACCCGATTTTCAAACAAACACATCTTAAACAAACGCATGATAATATCAATATTGAGATGCTAAGTCACCAAATCACGCACACATACACACACACACGCATATATATATATACATAATGTGACATACTCATATATTATATATGTGTGTGTAATATATGTATATGTAATTCACCTCTTCCTCCTAGTTGAGGCCCATCTTTTTTTGGCGCCGTGGCGTGGTTTTGGCCAAGTTTTCTCCAGGAGAACGTGGAAGTTTTGGGTCCTGGAGACTTGGTGCAGCTGGTGGATCTCCGGATGACGGACCTCAACGGAGAGCAGGGCTACATCCTACGACTCGTTCCAGGACACAAGGAGGAACGCGTCGAGGTACCGAGACGCCTTATGGGAAGCCTTATGGGAGCTGAACAGTTCGCTGATTTTCCGAAGTTTGGGGGGCACTTTGCGAAAAAAATCATTGAAGTTAGAGGTTGCAAATGGGAAAATCATGTTTGTTTGTGTTTTTTTTGGTGTAATATCATCGAATATCTTCGAACTACATGGGCCATTTTCCATAGCAGACTCTTAATTTACCAAAAGGTCAAAACTGGACCTGTTACCATCCCCTATCAAATCATACCAAATCGACCCTGGACCCTGGAAGGGAGAAGGCTCTTTCCATTGAAATTTGCAAATTCTGATCTCCCCAAAATAACCTCTTCCCCCTAATATTAAACACTCTGTTAGAACATGTTAGAACCATGGTTTAGTGGGGAAGTTCCACATAATTGGGACCATTTATGGGGTGTTCAATATGAAAGGGATGGGATTATATTGGAATAACATGGAGTCGGATAGATGTACATTCCAATGCGATCTGAGCATAAAGGCCGGTTGAGAGGGCAGATGTTGGGATTGCGAGTTCATTGGAAGCAGTACGATCCTGAGACTGAAATCATCTCATGTTCTTTCCAAGCATGTTTTGATCAGTGGTCCAAATTACACTAAGAAATCCATCTCCATGTTATTCCAATATTGAGCACCCCAATTTATGGTCCCAAGCATATTTCGAACAAAAAAAGTCAGTGGTCAACAAAAAGGCTTTGTGGCTCCAAACTTATCTTCCAAAGCCTTGAGAATATGGGTTTGTCTGGTGGGTTGCCTCTGAATCCATTTGACAAGCATCATTTTCCGCATAAAAATGGTCATGAATTGGCGGGAATACCAGTAATTACCACTTTTTCCAAAATATCCAAATTCTATCCCACAAGAATATTTGATACCTCCATTCTTGTTGCTTAGCACCCTAGTAAGTAATGCAAGAACTAGAATTTCAAGTTGATAATATATCTTTCAGGAAGTAATTATCATATATAATTTGATGTCTTAAATGACATTAATCCCATTAAAACCCCTCAAATGCATGTAAATTCCATGACATCCACTCAACCATACTTAACCCGATGAAATCCACTTAGACCCCAGTTAACCCATCAAAGTTCATCAAGGCCATATAAATCCCATTAAATCCTATTAAACCTCATGAAACTCCATTGGATTCCTTTAAATCCAATCAAAATCCCATGAAACTCCGACAAAAACCTTTCAACCCGCTTGAACCTTCATAAATTCCATGAAATCCTACGGAATCCTTAGTTCAATACAGTTTCTCGCCCTGGATTTTTCCCGGACCCCAGCTGATCCTCTCCAATTCGCAGGTCAAGATGCTTAGCACCGGACACCTGGCATTTGCTAAAAGTAGCCAAACGGATCACCATAGTTCTGGATGAATTACGGTGAATTAATGATGCTTCATAGTAGTCAACTATGGATAAACTATGGATAAACCATGGATAAACTATTGTTAAAATATGGTTGAACTATGGTTAAACTATGGTTAACATATGGTTGAACTATGGTTAAACTATGGTTGAACTATGGATAAACCATGGATAAACTATTGTTAAAATATGGTTGAACTATGATTAAACTATGGTAAATACAGTAAATGATGGCAAATAATGGCTCGAAGTTCTGGACGAGTTTGATCATGACCACGTCGTGACGTTATCGGAATACATTGGAATGATGATTTTTATATGCGGAATCATCCCCAAAACGGCCGCATTTTATTTTATACCCTCTGGTAATTTAACGTAGCTATTGAAAATTGCCATTTATAGTGGATTTTCCCATCAAAAATGGTGATTTTCCATAGTTATGTTAGTTTACCAGAGGGTACTTATTGTTTTGCAGGTTAGTGAATCGTTATATTCCATTAGCCTCCAGTAAATAAACATAGACCCTGGCAGTCATCGGGGTTGAAAGATTAGTTTCCACTAAAAACTGGTGATTTTCAGGGTCTATGTTAATTTACCAGATGGTAGCTATTTTCAGGCAAATGAATTGCTACAATTCAACGAGAATGGACCGGTCTTCTTGGGAAAACCTTCGCAAACATAGGTTTTTTACACCTAAAAAATAGGGTGTTCCAGTTTTCCTCAAGGGGAATCTCAGATTTTATGAGTGGTTTATGAGGATTTTAACAGCTAGTATATAACTAGTAATTGCGAAAAAAAAATGATATCAAAGTAAAAATCGGATGATTTGTTTAAGGGGAAACCTACAGGATAATTTTGTTTTAACAAGAAATACCAGGTTTTCCCGTTAAGGTTCCCTCAAAACATGTCCAAAGATCCAAATTCATGGTGACTTAATCGGTTTTTCAACAATTAAAATATGGACATAGAATTGGGATATGATTGGGATGTCGAACAAATTATGGATGGGATTTTTACCGACTTCACATTTGGTTTTCAATGGTTTTCATATCATCCCACCTTTTTAACTTCTACATGTTTTTAAGAACACATGATCAAATACTCACAGTTTTTTTGAGAATCCCTAGGGTCAGATGACTTCAATCATTAACCATTTTGCTTCATGATTTCTGATAACTTCAATTCCAGTTTTTCTAGATTCTAGATCACCCTATGTTCTTGATAGGATCCTATACTTCAAAAAGGACTTTTAAAAACATCTTGAACTATACTTCTATACGTCTCTCTCTATATTTATATATAGACAGATCGTCTGATGAATCATCCCTTGGGACCCCCATGGGACCCATTCCCGCTTCCCTAATACTTTCCAGAGGTGTTTTCTTCTGGCTTCGACCTTAGAAGGCAGTTATTAGACAGGATGGGCCCCCCCCAGTTATAAGTGAACGTTGGTTAACAAAAACCATGATAATCCCAATGAACTAACTAGTTTGTGAAATATCTACCATAAACCATAGTTAAACCATTTATAAACCAACATAACTTAGCTATCTTGGGGGCCCCATCTTACATATATAATACGTATGATATTTAATCATTGTCATAGAAGCTGCATGGTTTCAATCCCTGAAAAAAATAAAAAAATGGGGATGGTGGAAAAACACATATCCCACAAATGATGATGATAACACATACACACAATCATAGAATCATGTTAACCAAATATTAAATAACCAACCAGGAAAGATGATTGTGTTAAACATGATTAATATTATCATGTGATCATCCCATTTAAATATTAAAATTTGATCATGGGATCATCCCACGACTTCCCCTTCCCAGGAAAGATGCTCTCGGTGAAACGCTCCAACGTCCGCTCCGTGGCCGCGCAGCAGGAGCGCTCCCAGCGCTCCCAGCGCGCCGAGCGCACGCCGCGTTCGCGCTCTGAGCCGCGGCCGCTGCGGAGGGGCGATGAGGTCGTGGTGCAAGGCTTGACCAAGGCCGGGTTCGTTGGGGTTGGAAAATTGGGGTCTAAAAACCCTCTGAACATAGAAAAAACTAGGGGTTAATCACCATTTTTCATGGGTAATTATATAAATCAACTATAAAGGGTCATGTTCAATAGCTATGTAAACGTTTACTAGAGGGTATATGCGGTATATGGATTTGATCTGGGTTTAAGGATGATTTGAGGTGTGTTTTCGCAGGTCTTTCGTGGGATTTTCAGTGGGTGACCTGTGGGGTTTTCTCCATTTTTGGGATTTAGGTGAGAGCCATCAAAGATGAATGGATCTTGATTGGTTTTACGGGCTTTCATGAGGATTTTGCCAAAATGAGAGCTGGGTGAATTGGGATACTCCCCGATTTACAGTTAAACAGTTGACAGTTTGGACTGCCAAAATTGACATATGAGACTTTAACAGTTTGCTATTGAAAAAATGACAATTTTTTTTGAGTGATTTGCCCCCAAAAGAAATGGTGATTTTCCATATGCCATAGTTTTTGGTATGTTTATCAGAGGGTACCTCTTGGGAATTCGGCAATGAAAAATGAACATTGGATGGTCATTGGACTATTCTTAGGATGGTCCCTGGGATGATCCTTAGATCTTTAGAGCAGTAAAAAATACCGGGTATTTCATGGCAATCGTGGGACATGTACATAGACACACATATATGTACATAAACATATATATATATATACAGTATATATATATGTATATACAGTATATATCATTTACAATCATTTGCAGTATATATATATATATATCCAAAAACTATCCATTTCAGCTGGAAAGTGATTAGAACATTTATAACACCGTCCGCTTTCCAGCACGTCAAAAACTGAAGATCTGGAGGGACACAAAATGCAACATGTTTTTAATTACCTTCTGGTAATTAAACAATGGCAATGGCTGATCCATCATTTTTTTCGATGATTTTCCCATCAAAACCGCCATCTATAGAAGATTTTCCATTGCCACGTTTGATTGCCGGAGGCTAATTTTAATTTTGATCATAGGAAGCCTGTTAAGTCTACTGGTTCAAGTAGCCTTTTCATCAAACTTCTGTGGCTTTTATATTTTCAAAGAATCAACATCATTTAAACCCACTTCGGGAGCCTTACAGTTCTATATTCGCTTCATTCGCAACGGTCACAAAGAGGTACGTCGCATCGATTGCGACATATTGCGACGTACCAGCTTGGTATCATGAAAAGCAGCATAGAAATATGTGCTTCTCAGCGTACAGGAGATAATATCACCATTAAATCGTATTAAATCCTCATAAATCCCATTGATAACACCATTAATTCACATATTGCAGTTCTCAAAAAGAAACATGTTCACAGAGCTATCATGTGCACCGATGGTCCCAAATATGTGATTTCATCCCCTACATTCACTGTTTTTTTTGGGGGTGGTGTCTTTAATATGAATGGGGGAAATGATTAAGTACAGTTGGTTACTTATAAGCCATCATAAACCATCTGAATATATATAAATCACTAATCACCATTAATTCCCATGAATATCTCATGAAACCCATATCTAATATTTTTGCTAAAGTTGCTTTATAATATCTACAACCAAGCGCATATTTTCCATTATATAACCAAGGGGAATGGTTAATAATATGGTTATATGATTATATTAATATGGTTAATAATATGGTACATGGTTCATAATATGGTCATATATGGTTATTTAATGACTATATATGGTTATTGAATGGTTAATGTGGGTAAAACAATGTCATAAACCACCCATAATTGGGAACGGTTTCTATATACCACATAAAAATGGTGATGACTGGGGGATGGTTTATGACATTGTTTTACCCACATTACAGGAAGAAGATATGGCTATCACCGCAATACTACAGTACCAGCCATAGAATATATTTTAGCAATTTATAACCCACAATCTCAAACCCAACCATACCGTTGAGTCGTTGAATAACCAATTCCAATTCAACTTATGCTTAGGGGAATCAATTTATACTTTACTTGAATTTGTTAAGTGTAAACTGTCTAATGAATATAGAAATGAATGAGTGTACTTTTGTGTAGATAAGATCTTCGGATTCATCTACTAAGTGACTATATAAATGAATCAAGATGCATCTCTATAGATATGCAATCTTCCATAATTCATGACCAGTCACTAGATATCTCAGTTACCAGCTGATTCATGACTCACTTCCTACGATTTCCTACGTGGCTAATTGTGATATCTTAATTCAACTTTCCCAACGATCAAAAAATCCCAATCATCCAATAGTTGGCCAATCCCAACAGTTACCCCAGACAGTACCCTCCAGTAAACAGTTTGCTATGC
The DNA here is from genome assembly GCA_947184155.2 of Cladocopium goreaui. Taxonomy (NCBI): domain Eukaryota; class Dinophyceae; order Suessiales; family Symbiodiniaceae; genus Cladocopium; species Cladocopium goreaui. The sequence continues at coordinate 208,102 of CAMXCT020000498.1, read as the reverse complement.
AAAATGACCCGTCTATCCCCGTCTATCACTGATTTGCATGTTTTTTACATGGATATGTTCCAGTTCGCAAAGAGTTTGCCATCATATCATATCATATCTCCATTAATGTGATAAAGCCAATAATGATTAACCAGCCCCAAAATCCCCATAAATGGGTTCGATTGAACATCTTGAAACCCTCCCTATCCCCAAATGGTAGGTTTATGGCTGTGGCCTTACCAGATAAACACATATAAACCTATACTATTTTCATGATCCTATGGTCCAAAAAAGGAAAACATCACATTTTTCCTACTGTTTGAAGACCCCAAGCCTCACCCCACCTCACCTCACCCCACCACCTAAGTGACGCGCCCCAGATCTTTCCACCAGGCGGTGGAGTACAACGGCCAGCGCGCCCTGGTCACCGAGATCGTTTCGTCGGCTCCGGGCCGCGTCACGGTGGAACTGCTGCGCTCCGGGCGGCAGATGTCGCTGCGCCGGGACAAGCTGCGGGTCATGGTGGAGCTCTCGGAATCGGAGGCGCGGGCGTTTGGTGGCGAAGGGGGGATGGGGGATGAAATGGGAGGAAAATCTGGACATTTCTAGAGAAAATCGAAAATCATCATGTTTTTCTTGATGTTTTCGGAGTTTTTTTCAATGTTTTTTCAATGATTTTGTTGGTTTGTGGGGGGTTTTGAAGTCGAGACATGTTGAAACATTCCAATGTTTTTTTTATCCAACGGATTTCTGGACACAATACTATAACTGGTTGGTGGTTTGGACATTTTTTAACTTGTCCATATATTGGGAAGAATCATCCCAACTGACGAACTCATATTTTTCAGAGTTGTGACTCAACCACCAATCAGATAATGATTGCATCATGTGTGGTTTATCATTGTTGAAGGCCATAAGCACTGCTGCATACTGCTGCGAAAATGCCAAAGGGCCTTCATCATGATTCCGCGCCGTCCAGCCTGGTAGTCTTCAACTTCCCCCAGATGTACCTTCCGGAAAATTCCACATGGCAATGGGGAAGTTCCAGATGTTGATATATAGAAATCATCTACCAATGAATATCCCTGAAAATCATGAAAACGTGTGAAAATTCATGATGCTACCAAACCCATGAAAGTCTCAGTTCACCCAGTTGGAATTCCATGATCTTCATTGGGTTTTTTCGGGTATATCAAACCAGCGCGGGTGAGGACGAGGACGACGAGGATCTCGCGGATTTGCCCCCGTTGCGCTGCATCCGGCCGAAGATGACTGCGGAGTCCAAGTTTCAGATCGGACAGAAGGCAGATATGGGGGATAGACCCCAGATAGATTTTCCTGGTTGGTGGTTTCAAACAGGATTTTTTTTAATGTTTTTTTTCCATAATAGTTATATGGGATAATAATTAACCACCAACCAGGTTTCTATATCCCCATTGGATAAAATGGGATGAAATATTATAGTATGTTATAGTTGTGTATATATATATATGTATAGTTAAATGGATGACACAGATACAAAGATGTATAAACCACAGAAACTGAGTGGGATATCGCATCCAGGGAATTGTTTCGAGTTCCCGAAACTGAGTCCATTGGGCATGGTTTTTTTTGAAAGTTTCAGATGACTTGAAATGGCAAACTCGAAATCATTCATGTGGTAAACCGGTGATGCCAATATAGAAGCAATGGGAAACTAAGGATTCTAAAATGGAGGTACAGTTAGTACCATATTTTTGGCCACCTTTTGTTGGATATGCCCTGAAATTTAGGCCTTCAACTAGGCCAAAAATATATCTGGTTGGTGGTTTTGGAACATTTTTTATTTTCCATGATATATCGGATAATCTTTCCTATTGACTTTCATATTTTTCAGAGGGGTTGAAACCACCAACCAGATATGGTAGGTACCTCCAATCAACGATCAATCGGTGCATGGCTATTAATATAATGAATTGTCCACCCTAAATGGTCGGTTTGTGGCAGCTTTGCCGCATTCGGAGGTCTTCATAGCTGCAGTTTCAATCGAGCCCTTTTGGATCGATTGGATGGATATTTGCGACACAAATGGCAGGTTAAAATCCATCTAAATTTAGTGACCTGTGATTTATTCTGAATCTAGATTGACAAACATCGATCCAAAAACCTCATTGTTTGTGACTTTACCTGGCAGGTTTGGTTGCACATGAAGCAAAAGCCTGAATACCACGGTCAACAGGTGGGATATGGCGGGATTGGTTTGTCATGATGTTGGGAAATGCCAATGTTGCTCTTGACCCAAGTGAGCCAAGTACCAAATGCATCCAAAACACTGAACGTTTCCATGTTGGCTTCTGAATGTCTCTTCCGACTTTGCTTTAATGACTTTAATGGTAGACCCAGTGAGAAACCTCCAGTATATACCTCCAGTCTTGGACGGTGGAGATGGACTTGACTGGGGTATGCCACATCTGATTGTTTCTGGTTTTGTGTCCTATTGAAATATGTTTGCAGCCAAATTCACTTTCTTCGGCAAAACACCATGCACAACACCATGCTGGATACCTCACTCTTGCTGGAGATTCTTGCTGTATATTACAGCTAACATCCCCATCATCGTTCCTGTCTTCACATGGGTCAAAGAGTCAAAACCATTCAACACCTTTATTTTTCACACATGCGATGATTCCCAGATTTTCACATCCATCAATCGCTTTTTTTTGTCATCCCCCAAAAATTCAATGGATTGGTTTACGGGAAAATCGGAACCGGAAACCGTCGTTTTTCCCATGAAAGTAATGGGGGTTTCCGGTAAAATTTCCCTTAAACCAATCCATTGACAATAGGTAACCCACCTTTGGATGGTTAAAACCCTACAAATCATGGGATAAACCATCTATCAACCGTAGGTCACCATTGAAAAATACCAGCGGCCCCCTCCCATCCTTCGCCATCGGCGCCTCCCACGACGACACCGTGCAGGTCTTTGTGCTGCCCTCGGATCCGCTGAAAGGGACCGGGGTCATGGCCACCGTCCAGCTGTCGAATGGGAAGAGGATCATCACCAAGGAAAGTCATCTGAAGGAAGATCCTCCAGAGCCCCTATCCAAAGGATCCAAAGGATCCAAAGTCAAGGGGCGGAAGAAAAGAGAGATCTGATACCCTCTGGCCTCTGGTAATTTAACATAGCTATTGAAAATGGCCATTTATAGTGGATTTTCCCATTAAAAGTGGTGATTTCCTATAGCTACGTTAAATAACCAGAGGGTATCTGATGATTATCTGATGATTTTGATGTGGCCAAAGATGTAGTGAGGGCCAAAAATGTTCAATGTTCATTGCCAAGTCTACTTCAGTAGACATCAGTAGACACTTTTTGTAATCTCTTGAGCTAGGAAAATTCCAGAGGGGTTCACATACCCTTTTCTTACACTTGTACATAGCGATGTGCGTCATCCAGGTCACCTATTTGCCGCGGCAGTTTTGGTCAAAAAACGGCAGCGGAGGTTCCTGTTTTTGATATTTTTAGATTGCGTGTGGGCCACAGTGAGCTTATACATGGCTATACCTTCCGATCTATACCGCATACCCTCTGCCAGAGGGTATTCTGAAATAACAACCGTGAAATCACTACTTTTTCTGTTTTTTTTCCCATACTGTGGACTGAAGAAATCCTGCACCACCTTGGATGGTTAAAACCCCAGAAATAATGGGATAAACCATCTATCAACCGTAGGTAACCAGTGGATTTTTGGAGGCACCAAATTTGCACCCGCGCCTGGCGGAGGCGGAACGTCGCCGGAAGCGTCACGAGCTGCTTGGCATCGCCAACGGCAGGGTGAATCCGGCCATGTTTTTTTCCAACAAAATTAGGGTGACTGAAAGGTTACCCTCTGGTAAACTAACATAGCTATGGAAAATCACCAATTTTAATGGGAAAATCCACTATAAATGATCATTTTCAATAGCTATGTTAAATTACCAGAGGGTATCTGGTTGGTGGTTTCAAACATGTTTTATTTTTCCATTTCATATATGGGAATAATCCTTCCCAACTGACTTTCATATGTTTCAAGATGGTTCAAATCACCAACCAGTTATGTCATAAACCATTTAATGTAACGATACCAATTTTTAATGTTGTCATGGTATAATTACTTAAATGTAATGGCAATGTTTTTTTCAATCTGGTTGGTGGTTTGGAACATGAATTTTATTTTTCCATTCAGTTGGGAATTTCATCATCCCAACTGACTTTCATATTTTTTTAGAGGGGTGGCTCAACCATCAACCAGTTGCAAAAAATCTTGAAACATCTCCAGGTGTCATCAAAAAAACCCATCATTTCTACGAAGATCATCTGAAAAATCCCTTGACTTGAACAGTTGAGACCTGGAAACCTGGAGACGATTTCTGGGAAAACATGTGAAAGATATGGGAAACTCTATGGAAAGTCTGGGGTCATTGGATATGTTAGAGAACTCTGGGGGAATAAGGGTGGTTTAACCAACATGGGGATTCAACCAAGAAACAATTCTTGGAGAATAACCAGCGAAATAGCTATAAAGTAGAGATTTGATGAGTAAAATCATGTTCTTTCTTGAACGAAAACAACCACATGGGGATACATGGAGATGTTGGATGATGTTCTAGACATTAAATATGAGGAATTCACGCTTCCCGAATCGTTTTCCGTTCTTATCCTGGCATATTTTCTCACATAAACCCATGAAATATGGTCCAACCGGTTTTTTTTTCCATCTCTTCATCATTATTCTCCATGTTTTTCTCATATCTTCATAAAATTTCTCTAGTTGTCTCCCATATTTCCACCATTTTTCGCCATTTTCCTTAGGTTTTCCGCATTTTTCGTCATTTTCCCCAGGTTTTCCCTGGGTTTTCCCCAGGTTTTCCCCACCTTTCCACAGCCTCCCCGGGTGGTGTCCCCGGCTTCGCCGTGCTGCGCCGTTGGCTCGGCGAAGGCACCTGCAGGGCCTGGCGGAGGAGTCCAAGCGCCGCATCGAGGCGACGGGCTGGGCCTGGCATCAGGTGCTGAACGTGGCGAGGGAGGCGACCTTACAAGAGGTGAAGCAGCTTGGTGGTTGAGAAGAAGAATCGTGTTGGAATATGAATAGGATACTGGGATCATTATCTTAGTATTGGACATGTTATTCATAATGGAGGTGAAGATGGTGAAGCAGCTCGGTGATGAAGAATCTATGGATGAGTCTATGGTTGATGAATCTATGAAATCTCAATATCTAGTGTATAGTACATAGATAATTATACTTAATAATAGTTGATAATTAATGGTGATAATTAATGGTGATTATCTCCATAAGGTGAAGCAGCTCGGTGAAGAATCGTGATGGATCATTTGGATCATTAGTGATCATTAATCTGGTTGATTAATCTATGGTTGATTAATTTATGAAAATCACAATATCTAGTGTATAGTACATAGATAATTATACTTAATAATAGTTGATAATTAATGGTGATAATTAATGGTGATAATTAATGGTGATTATCTCCATAAGGTGAAGCAGCTCGGTGAAGAATCGTGATGGATCATTTGGATCATTAGTGATCATTAATCTGGTTGATTAATCTATGGTTGATTAATCTATGAAAATCTCAATATCTAGTGTATAGTACATAGATAATTATACTTAATAATAGTTGATAATTAATGGTGATAATTAATGGTGATAATTAATGGTGATTATCTCCATAAGGTGAAGCAGCTCGGTGAAGAATCGTGATGGATCATTTGGATCATTAGTGATCATTAATCTGGTTGATTAATCTATGGTTGATTAATCTATGAAAATCTCAATATCTAGTGTATAGTACATAGATAATTATACTTAATAATAGTTGATAATTAATGGTGATAATTAATGGTGATTATCTCCATAAGGTGAAGCAGCTCGGTGAAGAATCGTGATGGATCATTTGGATCATTAGTGATCATTAATCTGGTTGATTAATCTATGGTTGATGAATCTATGGTTGATGAATCTATGGTTTATTAATCTATGGTTCATAATATAATATATAATAGATGATTATAGCACTGGAAAAATGATTGATGGAGGTGAAGCAGCTCGGTGAAGGTCATGGATCATTGGATCATAGATTTCTCACTAATGGATGATTGTCGACTATTGGGATGAATAGTTGGAATATGAATAGGATACTAATGGGATCATTATCTTAGTATTGGACATGTTATTCATAATGGAGGTGAAGCAGCTTGGTGAAGAAGAATCTATGGATGATAAATCTATGAAATATCAATATCTAGTGTATAGTATATAGATAATTATACTTAATAATTATACTTAATTATATAGTATATAGATAATTATATAGTATATAGTTATCACCATGAATTATCAACTATTAATTATCAATAGCAATATCTAGTGTATAAATAGTATATAGATAATTATACTTAATTATAGTTGACAATTAATGGTGATTATCACCATAAGGTGAAGCAGCTTGGTGAAGAATCCAGATTCGGAATCCATGTTTGATTAATCGGATGATTATCTTACTGGAGATAGTTCATATCTAAGAGGTGAAGCAGCTTGGAATCGTGATTCGGATCATTGGATCATTAGTGGTTACAATAGTTAGTTAATGGATGTTCATGGTTGATTCATCTATTGTATGTACTTTGATTGGAGAATGGATACTGCATTGAAAATGGAATCATATACTCTTCATTGTTTTTTGGTATATACAATAGTGACTACCTCATTGTGAGAAACAACAACATGTGTGATTTTACATGATAGAACTGATAGAACGATCAATGATACTCGTACCTGGGGAATGATATATAATGACTGGCCGTGGGCACCGAGGCAAGCCTTTCGTGATTTAGCTTTGTTGCATCATCCAGACAAAGGACTCGAAAGTTGCAACGAGACGCAGCTTGGTTGAGACGGGCTGTGGGTCAGTACCTCTGAAATGCAATATTTTGAAGGTTTACAAACCCATGAACTACAGTTTTAAAAGCAATAAAATCCACTTAACCAAGTTATGAACGTCAACTTAGTTATCGTAAACCGGGGCCTCAGTTTGTGTTTCGGAGCAGGTGAAGCCCAGTTTTGGAGGTACCGGATCCATATTTAAGGCCTGGATATCAGGGATCCCCACCAGATGGGCAAACATATGGTAGAATACCCTCCATTTTAATCCATTTTTAGGCTCCTGACATTACTGAATTACATGTTATAAAATGTAGTATCTATAAACTAACATTATATATACATAATTATATATTTGTTATAGTTATTTATAATATACTTAGGGTCTCATAAACTAACATAACGTAACCCCCTATGAGCTTCCACAGTACAGATCAAGGTTCCGCATCGTTCGCGGTGCTTATCAACGCGCCTTGGCCTTCTTCCAAGAGAAGGACCAGGTCGAAGCCTTGGACCCTGGCCGCTTTGGGTGGAAATTTTGGGTGGGTTTTTTTGGGTGGATTACCCGGAGGTAAACGGGTAAACCATGGTAAACCATGTATGCAAAAAAAAAAGTAAAGCCCCAACTTATGGATGGTTCAATATTTGTTTTATAATGATGAAATATATAAGATATCCACTTGTCTCGATCCATCATCATTTTCACCGTGGTTAAGAGACAAAAGTCGCTCAGTTGCTGAGGCTGGGACTTAGCAGAAGCAGTGAGGGTAAGACCATTGTTTTGGTCTTGGTGTTTTGAACAAAGTGCAGGACATCTAAAGAATCTGAAGTTTGGCATTTCTTACTGACTAAGCCAGCAGCTCCCCGAAAAAGTTACTAAATTTGCCATGCTCAAGAATTGCCGGTGAAAGGTTTGGAGGATGGGAGTATTTAAAGCCCTCTTTGCGGAACTTGCGCTGCTGACCAGCAGCCAGCACTCAGCGTGAGCTGAAAATGCTTCGTCGCTCACAGCTGAAGAATCGCTCCGTTCTGAAAGGAGCAAATGGCGGGCTGAAGGTGGCAGAATGAGTTGGGGTTTGGTATGGAAGTTTCTGATATTTCTGTTCATTGTTTAACGATGGCAGCTCCAGAGCGTTCAGAAATCCGCCAAAATCCTCTAATTTAGATATGGCTGGTATGCTTTGGTCTTCACAGCGTAAAATGATGTAAGATGGACTTCGCCGACGTGTACAAAATGACCAAGTAGTGATCTTTGAAGCCTTGCTCATGTTACCCAGAACTGCCTTTTCCAGTTTTTATATGTTTTTATCAAATCCATCAACAAGGTTCATGCTACAACGAATATTTTAGCAGTTGTTTTTTTCTTCGAAAAACATGATGGATCTGATGGTCTACTCAAACATACCCATCAGCGAAGCATCACGGCGCCAACCTGAGGGGGACGAAGATTTTTTCTGCCATAATCACCATCATTTTCCCAAAAATGGAAGGTTTATTTCATGGAAAATCCGAACATCCGAACAAATGGATGAGAACTGGGGGTTTTCCCAAAAATTTTCAGGACTTTTCTAGCTGACTTTTCTACCTCACTGGGTCACTGATTTGGGTTCGCCTGAAGGCCGCCATGCCCGACACCATAGGATGGCCAATGTACCAAGAAGACCGGCTCCCACAGCGGTGCTGTTTCGCCACCAGTTTCGGTCACAGGATGGAGATGAGCTTCAACAGATGATAAACCCAGTTAGCTAAACCATGTTAAACCCCATTGATTTGATAGTTAAGTCATTAAGCCATATTTTGGAGTGTTTCAGCCTGGCAGGCCGTTGAATACAGCAACTATTTTTTTGCTTTTCTGAATCAAAGGCCGGCAATCACCTTTGTGACCAATTCAGTTTCACCCAACCATAGTCTGACGTTTCAGAATCGTCATGCCACTACTTCCGCTCTGTGGAAATTGGAAAAAAGCAGATGGTTTCCTAGAAAACAGTGGTTTCATATGGTTTCATGATCATTTTACATGTTTAGAGGTTTCCCTATAGTTATGGTTTGTTTGAACATTTTGCGATTCTCTCGTTGAACTCCTTTGTAGCAAGCTTCGATGAGCTGACTGATCCTCGGGCGTTCTTTCTTCAACACACCTAGAGGATGTTGAACAGATCTGAATAGCCACTAAAGAAACATTTTGAAAAAGGGGACCCCCCCTTTCAAAACGGTTCTGTCAGAGTTCCTTTACACTGAAATTCCTGAAGTTTCAGAATCTGATGTGCCAGCTCTGTTTTTACCATGTTTTTACCATGTGAAAATCACAAAAAAAACGCTGTTGAAAACCGAGAATCCAGTGATGATTGGCGAATCCAGCCCCACAGATCGGTGCAGCGGCGACCATCTGGACCATCTTGGACCCGCCAGAAAAACCAGGGATTTGCAGGGCTCAGATGGGCTAAGACATTCCCGGATTCTGTCTGTGAATCTCGCGGTTGTAAAAACCTGAGGGTTTTACCATCTGGTTATGACTAACATAGCCATGGTTAAGCCATGGCCCTAATCGAAATAGATGGTTTGCCGTTCTTAAAAATGGTGATTTTCCATGGCTATATATGTTAAATAACCCTAACCAGATGGTACATGGTGTAAATCGGTTGTAAATGTTGGCCTTTTTTTTGGAGGCACTGAGCAACTGGTGAATTCCATGTGACCTTTGTGGCTGTGCAGAAACAAGTTGGATCACAGCGCAATGTAGCTCATATTCTAGGTCTCGACACGCCAAAAAACATTGACTGAGCTGATTAAGAACTTCGAACTTCAAATGCTCCTTTTCAAACATTGATTCATAGGAACTTCAATGAGATCAATGAGATCAAGTTGAACCCCTCAGGCCCAAGCCCATGGCCTTCACCTTGGATCACCTTGGATCAGCTTGGATCCTGAGGTTTCAGCGCAGCGACCTAGATGCCATTGAGAATGGGATCTTGGAGAAGGTCAAAGAAAAGCGCCAGGCGAAGTTGGGCCGTTTTGGCTGGTTGATGTGGTATGATTTTGTCCAACAAATGGGGAAAAAAACGGAGGAATGAACCATAGATGTAGGGATAATCATAAGGGAAAGAATATCAGCCCAGTGATTTATAGATAGATAATCATATAGATAGATCTATATCCCTTTAGATGTTACTATGTATAATATCTATCATAAGGGATAATCAGCCCAGTGATTTTTGTGACATGAGCGGAACAATTACATACAATTACTGATGATTTTCATGGTCACGGTTGGTGGTACGATCATTTTCCCCACCAAGTGCTGTTCACAGGATTTCTCATTGGATACCCAGCTACACTGGTGGGTTTTGGTTTTTGATCTTATCGCGCCCTGGGATGCTTTTTTTTGTTACCCTCTGTCTGGTAAACATACAAAAAACTATGGAAAATCACAATTTTTAATGGGAAAATCCACTATAAATGGTGATTTTCTATAGTTATGTTAAATTACCAGAGGGTAACTCCTTCATCCAATTTCTCTTTTCAGGGAGGGTGAGAAAAAGCACATGGTTTCCTGATGTTTCCTGTCGGTCTTCCTTCAATCAATCTACCAGTTTTACTGGGGTTTTGCTACGTTTCACCCACTCTGTGGGCCCATGTTGTTTTGTATTGGATCTTCTGGATGAATTTCATATTGATACATGAACTCAATTTCATATTGAACTACCCTTTGGTAATCAAACGTGGCAATGGAAATAGGAGGTTTCAAGAGGAAACACATCTATAACCGGTGGATTGTCAATTGCCACTTTTGATGACACCGGAAAGTATTTCATGAGTTCTTTGGACATCTGATCAATCTTATCCATCTTGAACCTTATGTAAAAACCATAGAACTCCATCAAAAAAAACAATGATTTCAGCCAGGCTTTTGCCTTAGCCAGGTTTGCCATGCGTCCTCAGTGGGTCAAGCTAGTGTTCCTATCAAAGCAGAAGGCCGGAGGGGCTGGGGAGGAGGGGCAACCTGGCAACCTGGCAACCCCTAGCCATGTGCTGAAACTACCTTGGAAGCCTGGCGAAAATGGGGAAAACATCATCGAACTACCCTTATAAAGTTTCACACTTTTCGGCCTCTTTTTGGGGGGTTGCTATGGCAGAAAGCCTTGGGATGTTCGTGGGTTTAGGTAATGGGCATATGAAGAAAGGTCTGTAATTTTTGATTCGGAGAGGTTTTTATGAACATCGATTTTAAGCCTTTTTTGTTGTGATTTCTTCTCCATGGGTATATAATATATATATATATACATATCTATCATAGGAAAAACATCTATCAATGGGGGGATGTAGAAAGGTATTTGGGGTTCTTTGTATGGCACAACCTTGGGAATTGTAAGAGGTATAATGTTGGGATACCGGAGGCCCCTGGAACTAGAGTTAGTTATATCACGACTTAGTGGAGCTGCGCCCTCCTGGGGAATTGCCATTCTTGGTAGCGAATGACATCAATCCCAGGTTGAGAAATTTATGGCCATGACAACTCCAAAAAATATCGATTCCAGTAGAATCAACGTCAAGATGGTGGGAATCATCTATGATTTCTATGATTTCTATGACATTTTTGGGGACGAATTGATGTGGTGGAAAAAAGTGGAAACCCGGAAAGAAGTTTTGTTTTCCGTTCATCCGCAGTTTTCTCACCCGAATGGATTATGATCTCACGATGATGATGTACCCGGTATACCCGATATTCAAAAAATGTATGGTGTATTGTGATATATCATTATTGTGATATTTTTTGATATAATTAGTGTGGTTTCTGTTTATATTTTGGTGATATGTTTGTGATCGTTTGATCGTTCGATGAATTTGCCCACATCCACCATTTATAGACTTATAGATGATTTTCCAGCTATAAACTTCCATTTTGTTGAGGGATGTTCCAGCCATGTTTGATGACACCGGAGGGTACATACTTTTTCCAATTTTAACATAGGTAATTTTCATGGTTTCCCATGAAAATGATGATGGTTTGTAAATCATAGTCTACCCAAAAAGATTGTGAACAATATGTGTAAATCAACGAACCGATGAAATAAGTTGATTAAAAAGAAATCGGCATTAGGTAATTTCATATAGCTATGGAAAAACACCATTTTTCATAGGAACAATGGGAGTCATCCACTTGTATGCCCCACCTTTGAACAACACCTCCCTTTAAAAAGTGTCTTCTGGATCCGCAGAAACACCTCGGCCCAAGAGTGCGGCCACTTTGACGACAGAGGCGCGGCTATTGGACAACGGGAGAAGGTTACCCTCTGGCAATGACAACATAGCTGTGGAAGCCATGGCACATTTAGTTCGTTGATTTACCTATGAAAAATGGTGTTTTTCCATAGCTATATGAAATTACCTATTGCAGATTTCTTTTTAATCAACTTATTTCATCAGTATACCAAGTCTAATAAGTAATATCTCATTCAAAGAATTATCAATTGTCGTTGTTGGTGAATGCTATACTCAATACCAAATTTTCATGGGTGAATAATCGCGGTATATGGACCATTTTCCATACCAAAGTGTTTGTTTCCATGACAGCAGGGTATATCTCGCCATTTTTATGGCGGGTTGAGGTCAGCTACCGGGTAATTGGGTGTTAAGCCTTGGATCTGGGTACAACTGAGGGGCTCAGTTGTGTTGTACATAGCAACACCTTGATGTTTGGCCCAGTACCTCCATTTTAGGATCCTGAAATTCCCATTGATTCAAGTCTTCGTTGTTTCGTTGTTTCGTGCCTGTGAACTGTTGTTAAAAAACATCGTTGCGGCGAGTGATTTTCCAGATTTCCAGCAAAGGCAACTGGACGCAGTTTCCAGAATTAGATCCCATGTCCTGGATCAGGGGCCCGTGGCTTCAATACTACGTCATGGTCATTCATGACGACTTGATGATGCCAGGGGGTACTTCCATGACTTAGGAAACCTCCATTACTGGATAGTATATGGGATACTATATGGATACGATTAAAAAATCCATAAAGATCCATATTCAGTACCTACTATAAGGTTATAAAGTTATAACCGCGTAGTTTTTTTTTTTGTTTGTGTATGTATATATATAATCATATACAGCGAAAGTCCCAATGTGCTGTGCAAAAAAAATACTTCACTTCGAATGATCCCCACCATGGCATTTATACATTTTCTTACTGGCAAATCTTCTGGCATTCTATCTGACATATATTCTGGCATATCTTCTGGTATTCTATCTGGCATTCTATCTGGCAAATCTTCTGGCATTCTATCTGGCATATGTTCTGGCATATCTTCTGGCATTCTATCTGGCAAATTTTCTGGCATTCTATCTGGCATTCTATCTGACATATCTTCTGGCATTCTATCTGGCATATCTTCTGGCATTCTATCTGGCATATCTTCTGGCATTTTATCTGACATATCTTCTGGCATTCTATCTGACATATCTTCTGGCATTCTATCTGGCATTCTATCTGGCATATCTTCTGGCATTCTATCTGGCCGTTGAGGTCCGGCAGTGCCCGCTGCGATCTGGACGTCGCGGTTGAGCGTCCGGCAGTGCCCACTGCGATCTGGAAGTCGCGGTGGAGGTCCGGCAGTGCCCACTGGGATCTGGAGCTCGCGGTGGAGGTCCGGCAGTGCCCACTGGGATCTGGCGCTCGCAGTGGAGGTCCGGCTGTGCCCACTGGGATCTGGACTGCGACAAGGAGGACGAGGAGGAGATGGAGGAGGAGGCGGAGGAGGCGGAGGAGGAGGAGAACAGCTCTGATAAAATCTAACAACCCTCACCTGGCAGGTGGGGAAAAATCATGTACAGATACCAAGAAACCTCTATATTCCCTGCGCCAGGTTAGAGGCTCGAAATCTGCACCGCAGCTTGCGGTGCTGGCGATGCGTGGCCTCTCAGTGACGGAAAAGGTGGTTGACGTGTAATATTTTTTAAAAGTTACTCAACGATTAGCATACATCATGTGCATATATAATCATGTATATATATATATAATTAGACGTATATATTAATATTAGTATACTTATCGGATGTATATTATATATCATTAGACTACGTATATATTAGTATGCTTATCATGTATATTATATTATATATATATTATGTGTGTGTAGAAAACCATTAGTGCAATGGCAATGAAGTGTTTTCAGTGTCATAGTTGAACCTACCATGACCGATCCACGTGATGACCGATCCACGGGGGATGAGCCCACTTTTGCTCACGGGATTTTAATGGGAATGGGACTCCAAAAAGGATAGTGACAGTGATATAATGGGATTATGGTGGGAAATCATGAGATATACCCTAACTGGTAATTTGTTACAGCTTGCGAACTTGAAAATGGCCCAGTCGAAATAGTTGATTTACCCAGCAAAATAGCATGGTGATTTTCCATTGTTTTTTGTATGTTTACCACAGGGTATTTCTGGAAAAATTGTGGATGGTGATTGGTTTTAATACGTCAAGCCGTCAAGCCCCTTTCGCTTTTCAAACTTTCAAATCTTGGTCTCTTCAAAAAAGAACCTGAGGGGCCCCAGGCGGTCCTAGTTTCGCAGCACCCACTCCTGTGAGAAACATGCAACACGCAACTTCTTGGTGAATGGGTACAGATTCTCGTATCCTCTCTGGTTTCCTGCCTGAATTTACAATTACTTGTGATCCATGTGTAGAAACAAGCATTTCTAAAAGAAACTGTCTATGGATCCCAAAATCATCCAGAATTGGTCATGTTCAAGGGGAGCGCCAAATATGTATACTGGTTGATGGTTTGGAACATTTTTTAATTTTTCCATATATTGGGAATTTCATCATCCCAACTGACAAACTCATATTTTTCAGAGGGGTGGCGAAAAACCATCAACCAGCTATACATACAAATATTTCATATTTTCCATACTATATGGGTTGTCATCCTTCCCATTGACGAACTCCATCATTTTTCAAGATGATTGAAACATGTTGTTTAACCACCATCCAGCATACCCTCTGGTAATTTAACATAGATATAGAAAATGACCATTTATAGTGGATTTACCCATTAAAAATGGTGATTTTCCATAGCTATGCTAGTTCACCAGAGGGTATATTTCATGAGGCTTCAGAATCACCCCTTCCGGAAATCAACATCAAACGTTTGCCCATCAGAATCCTAACGTCGGCGGATCATCAAACGAATCGTTGGGGTTGGCGGATCGAAGCCCAGTGATCAGATTCGTCCCCGAATTGTGGGGTCCTCCCATATATATATATACAACTGGGTGAACTATCTATGGTTACTAAGCCAAATGATAGTTATTGGATAGTTATGGTTTATTGTCGTTTATATATCGTATGTTACTGTGGTTCATTGTGGTTTATTATAGTTACCCTCTGGTAAACATACGCGCAAACACCCACACCCATTTCATGCTGCACACTTGGGGATAACAAACGTTACACTTTACATTCAAGTGGGAAGATCAACAAGGGTATTTAGGGAATATGAATTTCCCACCCCTGTCCAACTTCAATAAGGGTTTAATTCTCCCACCCCCGTTGAACTTCTACATTCATTGAAGATCTCAATAAGGGTTTAATTCTCCCACCCCCGTTAAACTTCTACATTCGATGAAGATCTTCAATAAGGTTTAATTCTCCCACCCCCATTTAACTTCTACATTCATTGAAGATCTTCAATAAGGGTTTAATTCTCCCACCCCCATTAGACTTCTACATTCAATGAAGATCTTCAATAAGGGTTTACTTCTCCCACCCCCGTTAAACTTCTACATTCATTGAAGATCTTCAATAAGGGTTTAATTCTCCCACCCCCGTTAAACTTCTACATTCATTGAAGATCTTCAATAAGGGTTTAATTCTCCCACCCCCATTAAACTTCTACATTCATTGAAGATTTTCAATAAGGGTTTGATGATGATGATGATGGTGATGATGATGATGATGTGTAAGAGACTCGCACTGGTCCCTAAGCTGTGCGTGCCGATTTACAACATGAAGTTAGCCATGATGCAAAAAACTCCCATTTTTACCACGTTTTCAGCACATACGAAGATGGCCGCCGACAAGCGCGGGCAAATCGAGGTGTTTGCCCGTAAACATACAAAAAGCTATGGAAGCCATGGCCCATAGAAATAGATGGTTTACCGTTCTAAAAAATGGTGGATCTTTCTATAGCTATATTAGTCATTGCCAGAGGGTATTATGGTGACTAACCCATGATTTTCCTGAACTTCAGTGGGATGATCCTCCATGCTTTTTCAGGGCACCCAAGCCGCAGCTCCTGAAACCGCCCGACTGTTTCGACCTGTTGCGGGAGCTGGGAGGCCCAGGATTTCCAAAAAAATGGCAGGGATGAAGGTTTAACCGTTTAACCTGGAGGTTATATACTAACCTTAGTAGGTTCAATCAAACATATAATCATGTATAGTATAGATTTTTATATAAATATTGTATCTATATATATATACATATGGTTATTATATACTATGCAAACATCGTGTAATGATGTATAATGTATATTGGTTGGTGGTTTGGAACATGTTTTATTTTTCCATATGTTGGGAACAATAGCCCCTAATGAAGGTTTCCAAAGTCATGGGGTACCCCCAGGCATCATCCAGTCGTCATGGATGACCATGACAACTCGTATTGAAACCAATCAATTCAACACACCCAAATGCTCAAATGTTGAAATTTGATGAACGTAGGCGCCACATTGTTGCAAATGCGCCACAGTTTGCTGTGGGAGATATCACCGGAGGCCATATGGCAGGCCATGGCAGGCCATGGCAATCACTAAATCTTTTGGGGAAATTTCTATGGGAAGTTCAGTAAATTTATGGTAAGTTCAGTTAAATTTCTATGGTAAGCCTAGTAAAATTGTTAAGTTGCTTGCGGGCTGTGTTTCAGAGGGTAATGTAGTTTCGGTTTGGAAGAAGCGTTTTGCCATTAGGGAGCAAAGTATAAAACGCTTGTTGGGTATAGGATATGTATTTTAATGGAAAAACGCTTCTTCCAAATAGTTGGTCACCCAAACTAACCTAATTGGAGGTGCTATCCCCATATATACTAATATATACTAATATATACTAATATATACTAATATATACTAATATATAATGCATCCTTATATAACCCTTATGCATACATAACCCCTTACATACCCCTTATATATATATACACAAAACCCTGCTGCCTGCCTTACTCGCGCGGCCGTGGTGTGGCGTGGAGGACCGACCAGGCCAGGACAATGACAAGGGTTGTAATAAACGGGTTAACATATATATATATATAATTATATATTTGAAGGCTGAAGGCTGAATAAGTATGGATAACTACCCTGATAACACATCATTTTAAGAGAATGGAACTTAGTACTATACTGATGGGGTGACATGAGATAACTGATAACTACAATCTAATTTGTTGACCAAACATTTGAACATCACTGGGTAAATAGCTAATTGAATCAGTTACTCATATTTAATATAATTAAAACTGAAACCAAACTTCAGGCCAAACTTTAGTTGTATATAGGTACCCGTGATAATAGTTATAGTAAAACTAAATGGCTAAATGGTATCACGAATCACTAATCACTACGGTATATAGATATAGAATAACAGTTGCTTGACAGCCTTTCCGATTCCGGCCGAATGGCGGCCGCTGCCTTGCAAGCTGCTCACTGGTTTGACGTGCTTTCCCCAATGCAGACTGAAGCCCGGCCGGCAAAAACGGGGTTCGGAATTTAAATTTGGGAACGATAAGTCATTGGGGATAGATAAATCATTTGGGGATAGATAAATCATCGGGGATCGGAATCTCAGAATCTCAGATCTTAGTCTGAGAGAAACGCAACGGCAGCGAGCATTGGACTTGGAGGCAGAGTCGGGAACGGAGAAAGTCGACTACGACTTCGTCATGCTCCAGCTCATCGAGGTGCTCACGGACATGTTTGATCGCGAATCGAAACTTCCGCCCAGCTGGCAACATCAGCAAAGGACTTGATGGAGCCCACGAGCGCCACCGTGGGATGATCTGAAGTGCAAAATGACGACATCGCGGTGGTGTGCCTCCTGCACATGCTTCCCTATGAAGCTACGGCGAAGCTTGACAGCTGAGATGAACTTCGAGGACAGATTTATTTGGATATAAATACTTTACTTCGAGTTATCCCCACCATGAAATTTATACGTTTTGTTACTGGCAAATCTTCTGGCATTCTATTTCTATCTGACATTCTATCTGGCATATCTTTGGCATTCTATCTGACATTTTATCTAGCATTCTCTCTGGCATACCTTCTGGCATTCTATGTGGCATATCTTCTGGCATATCTTCTGAAATTCTATCTGGCATACCTTCTGGCATTCTATCTGACATTTTATCTAGCACTCTCTCTGGCATAACTTCTGGCATTCGATCTGGCATATCTTCTGACATTCTATCTGGCGTATCTTCTGGCATTCTGTCTGACATTTTATCTAGCATTCTCTCTGGCATACCTTCTGGCATTCTATCTGGCATATCTTCTGGCATATCTTCTGACATTCTATCTGGCATATTTTCTGGCATATCTTCTGACATTCTATCTGGCATATCTTCTGGCATATCTTCTGACATTCTATCTGGCATATCTTCTGGCATTCTATCTGACATTTTATCTAGCAATCTCTCTGGCATACCTTCTGGCATTCTATCTGGCAAACATTCTGGCACTTTATCTCGCATACCTTCTGGCATTCTATCTGGCATTTGTTCTGGCAGTCTATCTGACATATCTTCTAACACTCTGTCCGGCATATCTTCTGGCATTCTATGTGGCCGTTGAGGTCCAGCGATGCACACTGAGCTGGGAAGGTCCCAGGTTGAGGTCCAGCAGTGCGCACTGAGCTGGGAAGGTCCCAGGTTGAGGTCCAGCAGTGCGCACTGAGCTCGGAAGTTGGCGAAGAGCTTGGCGAAGAGTTGGCAAGGCGGAAGTAAAGGTGGAAGTTGATGCAGACATGGTTGAGGAAACTGGAGGAGGAGGCGGAGGAGGCGGAGGACGAGGAGAAGGAGGAGGAGAAGGAGGAGGAGAGCTAGTCGAGGAGGAAGAGGCAGGATAGGATAGGATTCTAGGATTCTAGGAGTCTAGGACTAGGATTAGGATTAGGATTAGGATTCGGACCCCTGATGAAATCTAACAACCTTCACCTGGCAGGTGGGGAAATTATACTTGCATACAATCCTTTATGGTTGAATTTTATCGACTATTGTAATGTGTATATATTCGATGTCATATAAATAAATATATATATATAAACACCTATGATCACCTATGTATATATATATATACATGAATATAATATTATATAATATTATATAATATTATATAATATTATATAATGTAATTTAATATAATATAATAAAATCTAATCTAATATAATATAATATAATATGATATAATATAATATGATATAATATAATATAAATAGTGTTTTCTCTATAGTATCATGTTTATTATGAAATATACTTTAGTTTATGGTATGAATATATAAATATATATATATACATATATTTATATATATATAAATATATACATATCTGGATCTTTAACTGAATTTAAAACCCAGGTCCAGGTCCCAAATCTTTTGGTGTTTTATAGATTGGTTACCCTTCAGTGAGCAAAACAATGAGCATGATTATTCAAGTATTCAAGAATGGATACACTGTGATACACTGATAAACCGTCGTTTTCACCGTTTATTATCATTTAATTAGCTGTCACCAATCGACTGGCAAAATCCTACCTGACCACATCCCAGTTACCATTTCGGGGTCTTATATAGATTGGTCATCCTTACGTGATTTGTGCTTTTGGTGATGGGGTCCACTTACAGCATATTCCATACCAAAGTGCTGTTGCAGACTATGTTTATGCGTATGATAATGCAGGGAGAACTTGATTTCTCCACATGGGCCTGGCGGGCCACAGGTTCTGATTCTGATTCTACTTGGGTAGATCTTTCAAAGGAATTTTCATCTGCCCTCGGGGACATGCCTCCAACATACCTCTATATAGTCGGTGGAATGGTCGGATGGCAAGACTTGGATGTTTGGGATTGGTTTATTCACAGTTGTAGGTAGAGTCAGTTAAGGATAATTGTGGGGTAAGTTGGTTTCACTCGAGAAAAATCAGGTTTTTCTGACTTACCCCCTATGTTAGGAAATCTTAAGGCACCAGCGCGTGGCGTGGCAGTGGCACGTGACAAACATTGATTCATGTTTATTGTAAAACCCAGCAAGTGTTGATTTGAATCCCATTTGCATTTGAAACTACAAATAGGGTAATGCTAAATCAATATGTCTCGAAACAACCCCAATATAACCCTTAAATAAGAAAATATAGGAGGTATGTTCCCGAGGGAAGATGCTTCAAGCTTTGAATCTTGGTTAATCAATGATAATGATATATAATCTATATAAATAATCAATAATCAATAATGATAATCAATAATAATCAATAATCAAAATTAACTCAGATTTGATTCGAAATTAATTCGAAATACACTTGCAACGATTTTAACCATTGTTTTTTAGATGAATGAAATGAAATCCCAAAGCCAAAAATTGAATGAAATGAATGAGTCATGATTGATTGTTCTGTTTCCAGATTCTGATTCTGATTTTGATTATTTATTGGTTTAGTTACAGGTGGGATTGATTCGATACAACAACGACAATTATTGACAATCAAAGGGGCCGTGATAAAATAAAAATAAAAAATAAACTCCCAGGAACTACAGTTGTGTTTTCTGACCCACATCTTTTGTCAATCCGTGGCTGAGGTGTGACGTGTGTATGATTCACTTGAATCCTGGGGTGAGGCCTTATGGTTGGAGGTTTGGGCGGGGTAACTAAGTGCTACTAAGTTAAGTGGGATAATGGGGGATATGATTGGATAGTCTAAACTAACCAATGAACTATATAACTGCACTGCAGTGATTAAGTGAACTGGCCTGGCCTGGCCTTGCATTGCCAATCGCTTGACTTTGAGACTGCAGTTGGACCTGCAGTCTGGCGCAAGATCTTGGATGATGCCGCATACCACTTCGTGTGGTGACACCACGTCGACCAGCAGTGGCTTGCCTTGTGCCATGGATGGCAAATGCTCGACGGTGCGGGTCACTTGCGACAGGTTCGAGACCAGCTACGACAACAGCTGCGAGTTGGCGTGGCGACTCCAGTGCGGTCTGCCAGAGCCGACGACAGTCTTGGCGGACGAAGTCCACCGCCCCCACACAGACTCCGTTCGATGCCATCGAAGCTGAAACGGATCGGCGGCAAATCTACGGAGGGCATCCCAGATTTTGAATATGGACGATTACCTCGACATACATTTCCACGGCGGACATGCTGATCTGGTTTTTAATGTTTCATTTCATTACAACAGCATTGTATAATGACATTGAATTAAACGAAACAACGACTTGACTTGGACTTGAAAACATTGATTCACTATTTTCACCATCACCACCAAACAACCCAGAGCTGAGTATCACATTTGCACCGATCCCATTTGCTTAGACTCCCACACTCGGGTTCGGAAATGTTATTCCCCCAGGGTTGTTAGATTTTAATTTTATCATATCAATCTTATCATCATTATCATTATCATTTATATTCCCCTTGCAATTCGGCCTCCGACCCTGACCCCTGAATCTTTAAGGGACCACTGGTAGCCTCTTAAAGAATGCGAACCAGGGCAAATTTCAGCCTTAAAGAATCTAACCCCAATGAACCAAGATTGCAACACAGTAGCCAGGTATGTCCCGTTAAAAAATTGGAGACCGTCAATAACAGACACCAAGGGGTGCCCCTTTAAAGAATTGGATACCCAAGTTGGAGTCAAGCATGAAATGTTCTGAATATTTTAAAGATTTTATGGATACATATCATGTACATTCATGTACATGTTAAAGAGATATGTGGATGTGGATGATATGATATATGAATATATATATATATGAATATATATATATGGTGCAGTTCCTAGAATCTTCCAAGGAAGGCCTCTTAAAGAATAGGAGACCGTCAAACAACAGGATTTCCTTAAAAAATAGAACTGTTTTTTTTTTGCCGGCCAGGTATGTCCCTTAAAAAATACAGTTTTTTAAGGACATCATGTCCTGAACTTTTTAAGGAAAATTCCCAGGAGGATTCATTTATCATTATCATTGATCATTATCATTTTGTCATCTTTATCGACTTTATCAGAGCTGTTCTCCTCCTCCTCCTCCTCCTCCGCCTCCGCATCCTCCTCCTGGCTCCTCCTCGTCCTCCTCCTCCTCGCAGTCCAGATCCCAGTGGGCACAGCTGGACCTCCACCGCGAGCTCCAGATCCCAGTGGGCACTGCCGGACCTCAACCGCGACTTCCAGATCGCAGTGGGCACTGCCGGACCTCAACCGCGACTTCCAGATCGCACTGGGCACTGCCGGACCTCAACCGCGACTTCCAGATCGCATTGGCATGCCGGACCTCAAACGGCCAGATAGAATGCCAGAAGATTTGCCAGATAGAATGCCAGAAAATATGCCAGAAGATATGCCAGATAGAATGCCATAAGATTTGCCAGATAGAATGCCAGAAGATATGCCAGAAGATATGCCAGATAGAATGCCAAATAGAATGTCAGAAGATATGTCAGATAGAATGCCAGAAGATATGTCAGATAGAATGCCAGAAGATATGCCAGATAGAATGCCAGAAGATTTGCCAAATAGAATGCCAGAAGATATGCCAGAACATATGCCAGATAGAATGCCAGAAGATATGCCCTATAGAATGCCAGAAGATTTGCCAGATAGAATGTCAGAAGATATGCCAGAAGATATGCCAGAACATCTGCCAGAAGATGTCAGATAGAATGCCAGATAGAATGCCAGAAGATATGTCAGATAGAATGCCAGAAGATTTGCCAGTAAGAAAATGTATAAATTGCATGGTGGTGATCATTCAAAGTGAAGTAATTTATGTTCGGTTCATCAGTGATAATTGATTGAAGCTGATGGTATTGTCGGACATGTCGGTGTCGTCTCGTGTTGTGTCGGTCATGTTGTGTCGCGTTCCTGATTCCCCGATTCCCTAAGAGACTGGGTGGGCTGGATCCGCTGAATATTTTTTATTCCATAAATTCGATGATGATGATGATGAATAAAGATAAGTAGTAGTTTAGTACAATACACTGTAAACTGTACGTTGGCGACGACAGTAACCCCCAAATTCACCAGTCCTCCAAAAATATAAAACATAATAATACATATCTCCCTTCCCCCTGGCAGTAAATACATCCACAGTCCACAAAACTATAGGTGCTAGGAGTCATGATTGAATTCAATGGTGAAGTGGCGTTGATCCTGACCGTTTTTTCTTGATTGCGGGATGTTTTTTTTTGGGGATGGGATTTGTATATTAAGGGTGATTCCAAAGTCCGAGAGTATCCCGGATCAATTACAATCAGTTTAGATCAGGTGTGAGATCATCAATCCATCGGTCCGTTCAATAGTTTACTGGAATTCAAATATTCAAAGTTCCACATTCCACCATGGCTAAGGCCAAGGGTTGTAATAACTAAAGGTTGGAAATCATATTAAGGGCAGCAATATTACTAAGTTACACCATCCTGGAACCATTGCCCTAGTCTAGTGGACGGTACAGAAGCCAAACCCTCTGGCAGTTGGCAAACGTGAAGACCCTGTAAGTTCTTGACAATGACATGACCCTCGATGGTGACCTGGTTTTGGGTAGCGCGGGTTGAGGTTTGGATTGTAAATGGGATTGGTTTGGTTTCAGATGTAGTAGTACAGTAGTAGCAATAACTACATTAAAAAAAATCCAATCAAATCATAAAAAGTGTCCTGAAGATCAACCAGTCCAACAAAACACACATCGTGACATGGTTTCGCATTAGATTCCATTTAGGGGATGAATGACCATGCCACGTCTCACGTCACATCAATTCAACGGGAATTAATCTAGATGACAATGATGATGATTATTATGATTGATAGACATTGATAGACATTGATAGACATTGATTAGACATTGATAGACATTGATAGACATAGATAGGTAGATAGATAGATAGCTAGATAGATAGATAGATAGAAAGATAGATTAGGTAGATAGATAGATAGATAGATAGATAGATATATAGATAGATAGATAGATAGATAGAAAGATAGATTAGGTAGATAGATAGATAGATAGATAGATATATAGATAGATAGATAGATAGATAGATAGACAGATAGATAGATAGATAGAGAGGTAGAGGGATATTAGAGAGATAGAGAGATAGAGAGGTAGACAGATAGACAGACAGACAGATAGATAGATAGTTAGATAGATAGATTGATAGACAGATAGATAGATAGATTGATAGATAGATAGATAGAGAGATAGATAGATAGACAGATAGATAGATAGATAGATAAATAGATAGATAGATAGAGTAGTAAGAGTAGATAGATAGATAGATAGAAAGATAGAGAGATAGATAGATAGATGGATGGATGAATAGATAGATAGATAGAGAGATAGACTGAGATAGAGAGAGATAGAGAGATAGAGAGATAGAGAGATAGATAGATAGAAAGATAGATCGATCGATCGATCGATAGATAGAGAGATAGAGAGTGATAGAGACAGACGAGATAGAGAGTGATAGAGACAGACGAGATAGAGAGATAGAAAGAAAGAAAGAAAGATAGATAGATAGATAGAGATAGATAGATAGAGATAGCTAGAGATAGATAGATAGATAGATAGATAGATAGATAGATAGATATATAGATAAATAGATAGATAGATAGATAGATTTAGATAGATAGATAGATAGTTAGATAGATAGATAGATAGATAATGATGATAGATATACAGATAGATGTAATAGATAGACAGAGAGAGATAGATAGATAGATAGATAGATTTAGATTTAGATAGATAGATAGATAGATAAATAGATAGATAGATAGATAGATTTAGATAGATAGATAGATAGATACATAGATAGTTAGATAGATAGATAGATAGATAGATAATGATGATAGATATACAGATAGATGTAATAGATAGAGAGACATATAGATAGAGAAAGAATAGATAGATTTGAGTTAGAGATTTAGATTTAGATAGAGACAGTGACAGAAACATATGGTAATGTTATTTTAACGGGGTTTTTGGGCTGACTGCTGATTTAATTTAGATTCAATTAGATTTTCTCACCTTTTGATTCTAAAGGGAACAGGATTTATAGTTTAAATGTTTGCCCGAAATAAATCCACAATTGCTATTAGATGGTATTTGGAACACTGAGATCTCGCACTGTGGTGTGGTGATGATTCAGCGACTGCTCGCTGGTGGCATCGATTTGCCTTTGACAGCTGCGGCCCACGTGATCCACCTTCACTGGTGCTACAACCCAGCGATAGATGCCCAGGCATGACACGGTGGCACAGCTTTGGCCACAGAGCGTGGGCCAAACTGGTCTACGAGATCGGCTCTGGCAATTTTGCCATATCTTCAGCACGTAGAAGGCGTTCGCAAACCTACTTCGGCGATGATCGCATGTCAGATCGAATCGAATCCGGGGTAATCAAATCAGAATCAGATCAATCAGCCTCAATCAGATCAAATTCAAAATTAATTATTCAGTCTTAGTCGTTTTAGTCTTTAACTTAGTTAACTTAGTTAACATAATGGTCCTGCATCATGAGTCATGAGGCATCGTGAATCATGAATCAGGGTTCAGGATTCATTCTGGACTCACAATGTGAACAAATATATTCATAAACTGAACACAATAGACGATAGTAATAGCCCCAACCTAGAGGACCTACGGACCCATTGTCCAATTTTTTGACAGTTGGATCAAAAAATCATTGATAGTGTTAATCAAACCAAAACTAAAACCCGGCCCGACCAGCCCGACCAACCCGATCTGTAAATGTAGGAATTTTAAGGCATGTGTACTGTGTTAGGATTAGTGTTTTCATTGGCCCTGGCCTGGCCCATTGGCATTGCCAATTTGCCAACCTGCCAAACAAGTCATGGAATTTAGAACTTGATAGCCAATTACTATTCAATTGGTAATTCTAATCAATGTTCAATCTATTTTAGTTCATTACAGTTTCAAATTTCAAAGTCAAAGAACAGGGACAAATCAGACTAACCATACCATCCAGATGAGTTTGGTTCAAATACGGATACGATTCTAATATAGTTACTAGTAATCAGTTAAGTCATGGAGGGGGCATGATTGCAAGTTAGCTCCAGGGGCCAGGGGCCTACTAGTAATAATCTTAATCTATCTTGACTTTAATGATTCATTAATGGGGCCCGGCCGGGCCCTATCGACTGGATTGTTGATAACCATTTCAAAATATTATAATTTAGGAAAAGGGAATTTATGGAATTACGAAATTGGGAATCAACATCATACATCGAAATAACTTCAATAAGTAATCCCACAATCTAGTTCTGGTCCT
Source organism: Cladocopium goreaui (assembly GCA_947184155.2). NCBI lineage: Eukaryota > Dinophyceae > Suessiales > Symbiodiniaceae > Cladocopium > Cladocopium goreaui. The sequence goes on along the minus strand of CAMXCT020000498.1, from coordinate 181,656 downwards.
ATCCAGCCACGAAAATCTACATAGATGGATCCTGATATTATTTTAATTAGATATTGTAACCCCGGAGTAACCCCGTAACAACGACTCATCATCAGGACACCATCTATGTAGACTGCTTGGTGAAATTGCTCCGCCAGTGAGCAAAGCAGGCCGATGCGATTGAAGTGATATCTGATGAAGATGAAGTTGAAGCTCCGAATGCTTCAAGGACTTTGTCAGGTATTGCCACAGACGCCGTGCCGTGATGGATCAGTGGGCCCAATGGGATGTTGTATTGCTAATAAAATATGATTGTGATTCCCAAACAAATTCAAAACAATGTTTATATGTTGTCACTGGGCCGACTCTGAATCGTGGATTGGGATTGGGCGTGTGGGTATTTGGGTTTGGGTTTGTGGTCGGTAATACAAACTAAGAGTAGTTACCTTAGAGTAGTTCGTAAAGTAGTTCGTAATCCATTGTCCGTCAACAGCCCTGTTGAGCAGTTACCAGTTGAAACTAGTACGAATCCGGTTTCTTTTCGTTGTCCCATACCCATGTGACGTATGTTTCTATGTTTAATGTGTTTGTTTTCAGGCTGCAACTTACAAATTACAAAGTATCGGCTATATCTTGTATTTTAAATGGTTTTGGAGTTATGGTATCCTGACATTTATGTGAATAATATTTCACGTATTTTGACCTTGATATATTCAATTCTCAATTCAAATTCCCATGGCACAATGACAATTCAAATAATACCCAAGACCACGTTTATCCACTGTCATGTGAAAAATTGATGTTTATTTGAAATTTATTACAAGTATAATTATGAGGTTAGGCTGGAGCCTTTCATTGGAAAATGAAAATCATTTTCCAAAAATAAATTGTGTCTACAGGGGCATATGTCACTGGCTAGGGTAGCCTCTTAAAACTATAACATTGCAACAATCATCATTGAACCAAATCATCATCATACTACAATTACAAACAAACAAACCTTACAAAACAACTGTTTTGTCATTATTTGTATTTGTTCATCTTATTATCTTAAGTGACGTTCAGTGTCATGCACCCCAATAAGATCACAAACAATTGCTGGCTTCCCCCAAACGGAAAGACCTGGTTGAACATATACTTTCTATATGTTTTTTTGGTTTTCAAACACCAACCCATGATTGTTTTCAATCAGTGTACCCCACTTTCAGTATGGGATCTACTGATCCATCCCATATGCATTCAGAGTAGACGCAATGGAATTAAGAAGGGAACCAAGCGCTATGGAGCAAACACATATAGATATGCAGATAATATAAAAGTGTATATATATAAAATTTATATTTATAATATATTTAGATATATACATATTATATCATATTTTAATATTTATATACTTACATATATATATATATATGTATATTTGTACATTTGTATATATATATACATATATATATATGTATATATATATAGGTAAATGTATATTTATATATATATACAGGTGTATATATATTTTTATATGTATACATACATGTATCTATACATATATATATATGTAGTAAATAGGAAGTAGATACATATCACCTGACAGCACATGTACACATATAAATACATATATTCTATTTTCCTAAATGCATATAATTATGTGTCAAACGTGGCGACCAGGACCCGAGTGAAGGCTTTCGAGCTGGGAAGGCTTCTGGAAAGCCTGCTGATCGCTAGGCTGCTCAAAGCGGAGGACAGCTTGTCGGAGGTCTTGGTTCGGAGTATGTCCTTTTTGTTGGGCCCCGGTGAAGCTACGTAACTTGCTGATGACAATTCATGTACATTTTTGTTTTGTTATGTGTCATCTGATGGTGGTAATGAAAACTGAAAACAACTGACTACACTATGTGGTGGATATTACACTGGAACAGTTGGTGACTTTTGTAGTGCCCCCCGATTCCAAGCTGTTCATGATTAGTCTGAACCGTTTCCTGTACTGATATCTTGGTAAGTCCTTTAAGTATGGATCATTTCAGTCCCAAACAAATCCTCATGAGTTTTCCTCATACGATCGACGAACAAGGGTCAATGGGTCAAGGGTCAGGGTCAGGATAATCACCTTATAGAAAGTTTAATATTTTCTCGCTGCCACTCAATGATGGTAACCCTAATGATCGAATTGATCTGATGTTAGTCAGTCAGACATCATTTATGCCAATTCCAATGCCCCAGGCCCCAGGCCCCAATGGCCAATGGCAATGGGAATTGGGAATCAGTCCAACTCAACAGGAAATGGGAAATTATTCACATTTTTCAATTTACAATGACAAATGACCCACCCAATGATCGTAAATAACGTAAATAGTATTTTTTTAAAGTAATAGCGGGTCATTGCCATTGCAAATTGTAAAATGTAAATCACTCTAAGCTGTTAAAAAAACATAAGTAAGAACTTATATAGTTGGTAAGTAGTAAGATCAAATAATTTACTACTGACTTACAAATCGTTCAAGTTCAAGCGTTGCATATTGGGTGTGGTTGGTCCTGGCTTGGTCCGTTTGATGATTACATGTGATTAGCATCCTTTGTTTTATTTTTTAATGATTTGATGATGATGATGATATGTATTATATGTAAAATATTTTATATCATGATATGCTATGAGTATATGTAATCATGATTCATACTCATAATCTTATGATTATGATTACAGTCAATTATCAGATAATAATCCCAGACATCACATACATAATGATATAGCCATAGCCCATCATAGCTATATATATATAACCGATGCTCTTTTTGTTGTTTTAAACAGTTCGTAGCACATAATTTAATATTTGGCGGTGTTTTGACCAAACGTCATCCAACTACTGTAGGCGAATCTACAAACAGATCCAAGACAAGAACGCTGGTGTGCCGCACAAAACACAACTGAGTCGGTGCAGGGTGAAACTTGATATGATGCTCATGCATCTGCGACAAAGTGAATTTGGCAGCAGCGGTCTTCCATGCTTCATCTATTTATCGTCAGACGCATCCCCACAAGGATCCTTAGAGTTCTACATTACTTTGGAAGACAAGGTATCTAGATCCAGTGCTGCCTTATTGGTCGAAGCAACAGCAAATGAGAGAGCTCAATGGGTCAAAGCAGGTCATTTGAGAACTACATGCTTACCTGTGGCTATATTGGGTAGCGGAAAATCAAATGCAGCTGCAAAATTTGAAGCTCTGACCCATTCAGTAATCCTAGACTCAATGTCTGGGGGGGATCCACAAAAGGTTTCTGCTTATGGAAACTCAGTTATCTCTTTTTGTTCGGATTTCGGAACAGAGGCACATATATCCAACATGCCCTCGGTATCAATACAAAAGATTCTGGAGAACAATGTTTCTCAGAGCGACGGCCTATTGAGTTGCAGGCGACAGGTTTGCGAACAGCGGTTTGGGCCGATTGAACAGGCCGACGACTCCATCATCGCTGATTGTTGCATCTTGGAAGCCCAGGATATGATCGTTCAGGATCTGCCAGCAGCTGGAGTTGAACGTGACTCCTTCTTTGGACTTCAGTCATCGTTGATGATTCCAGGTGCTAAACATTTGATGGACAATGTACAAAAGGACGTCTTGGGGGCTCTTCAACACTTCAGTGTGTTCCAAGATGCTAGGCAGAATCAGCGTAATGTAGTGTCTCAATCAGCTATGGTCAATGTTGATGGTGACCACTGTCACTAGATATAATCGGAATGTAACACGAACCTTACGTTGAACGGTAAAGCAACCCCACTGCTGCCAGAAAGTGGCACCCTGCTCAGGAATCATTGACCGCTGTCGTTTCCATGCTTTGCTTGAGGACCTACCGTGACCGACTGATTGATCCTTGGTTTGGATCCGACGTGTCCTTTACCTATGTGTTATCATGTTTTTGGGGAGACGGCAGGCAATTCATGGCTTGCGGCACAATTGAACAAATAGCAACCATGTTGTTTAGTTTTATTCTTTATTTCCTGGACTCATTCCAACATTCCATTTCAGATTTTAGATTCAATTTCAAATTCAGGCTTCAAATAGTTTACCATAGTTTACCTAGTGATGCTGCATCATGGACCAGGTCATGTAAATCTTCATGTAATGCATATCAAAAAGGACACTGTTGATCACGGATGCTCGACATGTGATATGACATGCCAAGTCAATGAATCCAGCATAATCCAGTAGTAGTGGGCAAAATAGATCGACACATAACTACCAAACAACGACAAATAATTGTTTTGAGTTATGCGTATCATCTAATCTCATCTCGGTTTTCTGTTTGACTGAACATTTAATTTCAATGATGTAATCCAATATAAAAACAAATCCCAGTTGACACTGAAGCCATGACATTCATTAATGCCTCTTTCGTGATTAAATTGGGATGGCATAATTAATTAAGAATGTATTATATATATATATATATATATATTATATAATTTTATATTATATATATAATAATAATGATAATAATAATTAATAATAGATAATATATATATATAATAAATATATAATATATAAATAATATATATATATATATATTATTATCGAGTTATCGAAATCCAAATCACTATATAATATATCAGTCAGCAAGGGGCTGCCTTCCTTCAGACATCCAGGACAAATGTTACACAAGTCCTGGTCCATTCTCTCAATACCGAAAACTGATGGGACGATGGGAGGGAGGTCAGCTGAAAACTTGGCGCTGGAGTTCGCTCATTCAAGTTCTCCGTGCATTACTCATGCGTGAACAAGCCCTGAAATCTGGATGGGACAAAGACAAGTTCGGGGATATTGGCACCACAAGCATCATCGATGAAGCTATAGCATCTGAACTGTTTTGGAAATATGCACATTTCTTGAACAATGTTTCTGGGACCATTGAACTGGGGTCTAGCTACTGCGAAGGTTGTGAATGCCATGAGCATGAAGGCCTCAAACACAATTCGTTCCAAGTGCGGAGAAACGAGATTGTAAAACGGTTGCGGTCTGCAATCAATGTTGATAACGCGGACGATCCCTTACCTTATCCGCCATCATGTCCTTTGAAAAACCGAAGATCAGCTGAGCTTGCTTCGGGAGCCTTTAACCGGTTCATCGAGGATACATTGACTGTAACAAAGGATATGCTACATGACTTCCGGGGATCTTTGCGGGATGCAGAATGGCAAATTATCTTGTCTGATTGGATGTCAGCCCGTGTGTCTTGAACAACAACAAGAAGTATACTTTACATTTTTTGTTTTGAGACCAACGATTTATGCTTAAATTATGCTTACTTCATTAGCTTTCTGCTTAGATTGATGATAGTTATTGATTGTGTGTGTGGCTGAGGCTGCCTGCCAACACTACCGGGTTTGTTCAGACAGTAGACAGTAGTCAGTAGACAGACCATTTTTTCATTGAACACTAATGACTCGTCATGATCATGTATCCTAACATCATAGTTATCAGTCGATCAGCCTGACAACATGCCCCATTATCAGTCTACTATCCTATCTGTCTATCAGTACCAGTGGGTCACTTCGATAACAATGGTTGTTTCAGTGGCCTCAAGTCATTTTGGTATCTAAGGATCTCATAGCTTCCAACTTGGTTTTGAAAACATCATTTTGGAACGTGCTTCCATGGCGGTTGTGTGGTTTGGGATGCAACGACAGTGAACAAGCACGAGCGTGCGGTCGGGCTTGTGTTAAACTGTGGTGCAAAATGTCTGGCACACGTGGCACACACCACCACCCCCTGACAAGGAGGTTTCTTGACCCAGTTCCTTGGATGGATGATTTGGATGGAATTGGAGCGAAATGGAATCTGAATTGACAGGATTCCCAATCAGATCACCCATACCCCGACGGTGAACATATTTTGTATGTTGCATTCAATGGCTTCAATGTGTTGTTGATAAGGTTGACTTTTCACAGCTATCACAGTTGATACACTTATATCATGTTGTTTGAGATAGTGCTAAAGGGAATAATTTTGTTCAAATCGAACAAACTAAACTACTTACTACTTATAGCTTATCCTTACGAAAATAATGTTATCATTCAAATTTGGGGAATGATAACTGATGACTGATGAATCAACCTACAACCTTTTCTCTATATGTGACTTTCAGGAGTTTTCTGGACCTGGACCGGCTCTACGGTTTGATTTGGATGATTATTTGGAAGGGACCCCAATGCGGGAATTGCCGCGTCTTCGGGAATGGGTTGGTGGTCTCAAGCTGATCAGACTGGCCGAGAGGGAAACCGAGGACTGAATCATCGCAAATCGCAGAGTCGCAAAAGACGTTCAACCTACCTAGAACTTATCAACCTACCCTTGATGTTGTTTCCACCGAAATCCAATTGACAAAACAGTTTGTAGTGAAATTACCACTACCCCAGTCTATTGTTTCAAGCACAGCAAATTGCATTACAATCTCCTCTGCATTTTGTTTGCAATATTCATGTGGGGAAACTTAGGCAATGTTACCTTACCGGGACCCTGGCAGCCCTGGCAGGGCCAACACCGGACTATAACGCAGGTTTTCAACAGTGCTCCTTCAGCGTCTGAAAGTTTTGTATCAACAGAACTGCGGCAGCGCCTGATCCCATTGTATCTTTCCACTCCCCAGGACATGGGTATGATCGGGATATGCGTCCAGTATCATCGAGTATATGATGTTTGTGAGGGGGCAGATTCCAGAGTGTTCTTTGAATGATTCCTATCTCATGACACAAGTGTTTAATCCCAGAAATGGTAATTCTCCTATGTCATGATCAGCAGCAGGAAGCAGAAGTCAGAAGAAGTGAGAAGTTGCCAAGTTACCTTACATACATTTTTTGGTTTTATTGATGATCATCAGCAATTTCATTCATTGATTCATTCATTCATTATCCATGTCATCCATTGTTTGTTTGGGCAACATATCTGGTTTCTAGGTCTAGATCTTCAGGTTCAGGTCCTCATGGTGTAATCGTGGGATAATAAATCCACATATCTACCACAACACCTTTCTCTGACTGACAAGTCCCTTGTTGAATCAAACTAATATTGTTTGGTGGGTGACAGTTGGTGTTTCTAATATTAAACTTGAAATCCACCAAGGTTCTTGAATAATTATTCTGTATTACAACTACGACGTGACGACTGTAGTCGAGTCGACGGCTGAGTGACTTATGCAACAACAACAACAACAACTACTACTACTACTACTACTACTACTACTACTACTACTACTACTACTACTACTACTACTACTACTACTACTACTACTACCTACTACTACCTACTACTACTTACTACTACTTACTACTACTTACTACTACTTACTACTACTTACTACTACTTACTACTACTTACTACTACTTACTACTACTTACTACTACTTACTACTACTAACTACTACTTACTACTACTTACTACTACTAACTACTACTAACTACTACTAACTACTACTAACTACTACTTACTACTACTTACTACTACTTACTACTACTTACTACTACTTACTACTACTTACTACTACTTACTACTACTTACTACTACTTACTACTACTTACTACTACTTACTACTACTTACTACTACTTACTACTACTTACTAATACTTACTACTACTTACTACTACTTACTAATACTTACTACTACTTACTACTACTTACTACTACTTACTACTACTTACTACTACTTACTACTACTTACTACTACTTACTACTACTTACGACTACTTACTACTACTTACTACTACTTACTACTACTTACTACTACTTACTACTACTTACTACTACTTACTACTACTTACTACTACTTACTACTACTTAATACTACTTACTACTACTTACTACTACTTACTACTACTTACTACTACTTACTACTACTTACTACTACTTACTACTACTTACTACTACTTACTACTACTTACTACTACTACTCCTACTCCTACTCCTACTGCTGCTGCTGCTACTACTACTACTACTACTACTACTACTACTACTAGTACTAGTACTAGTACTAGTACTAGAAACTAGAACTAGTACTAGTCTAGTACTAGTACTAGTACTAGAGTAGATCAGTTAGTTGCTTTGGTACTGGTAATTACTTAGGCTTAGGCTTAGGTTAGTATTTAGTATTTTTTCAACATTCATTTTTTAAATGTTACTATTACACAAAAAAAAACAGGACTTGGCAGACGCTGCCCATGAGAACGAACACCTCGCGAGCACGGTTGGGTCTTCGCAAGCGGTGGCACGATTGGTAGGCGGAAGTGACTGCGTGCATCGGTCACACTAATGTCATTCACTTTTGTTTTACACACCTTTACCATCATGATGACATGAGCCCAGTAGCATCTCATCATAAGAGGTTGATATGATGCAAATATGCATATACAATGCATATACAATATACAAACAGGAACCCAGTAACGGAAACAAAACATATATGATAGATAAATGTTATGTCTGTGTCTGTCAAAACAAATGTGTGAATAGTAACAATTTGTTCATGTTTCCGTGTTTGTTTAGTTTTAATTTCTTTATGCCTGGCCTGGTACTGGTCTTTTGTACCCACTGCCCACGCTTCGACTTTCTCCCAGGTTCCTACCCGCAAACTGTCAGATCGTGAACAAAAGCAACTCTTGTACAGGCGAAAACTGCAGTTTGGGACCGGAGATACAGTACAGCCACTGGTGGCTTCAAGCAAGGCTTCAAAACTTGCTGCGAAAAAAAACAAGGTCTCAAAAGCTTTGAAGGATGTACAGTCGAAAACTGCTGAGGGATCTTTGCAGCAGCTGATGATGCAGCATTTCAGAGACACAACCAACCCGATGTCCTTCTACAGCCTTCCTATGAGTATTGCAAACACTTTGCCCATGAAACAACTGTCGGTGGCCGTGACAAGCATGCTTTCTATCAAAGGGAAACCAGCACAACCAGCTGGAACATTGCCACTTGGGGATGAGATTCATACTCTGCCATTGGAAAATAGAACCGAACAAATTGAAGACGAAAAACCAACCTTTTTGGAACCTCTGCAGGATGATGTGACAGAGGAAATGCCGAAAGAGGGTGGTGAGCGAGAGGAGGAGTTGGACCTCAAACAGTTGGTCGGCTATTGCCAGTTGGATGGGCTGTTGGTGTTCAAACTTGCGGACAAGAGCCCCTACTTGAAGGAACGTCCTTTGCATAGTGTAGACAACTTGACTTTCTCTGACTTTGCAATTCGGCTTTACAAGGTGCACAAGAATGTTGAGGATCGAGAAATTTGGATTTCCCCAACCTCCAATGCAGAGGTTCCTGTGGTGCAGTTCTTCGCAGGCAAGGACCCCAATAGGATCATTGATCAAATGCGTTGCTGGAGGATAGATCAATCTTCTGGTGATGTTGATGCAGATGAAGCGTGTTTCCGGGTGATTCCTGCAGGACGTGCTTTCCAACAAAGGGTGGCATGTCCACTCACCCTTCAGGCCGTGGATATCAAAAGAAACTTGAAACCAACATGTTTTGAGATGTATGTGACTCTTTCCTCACGGGGGTGGACTTGGCGAACATGGCGCGGAAAGCCATCTGATCTCAAGAGGTTGCCGATCAGTTTGGATCCAAACACAGACCGTAAGGTATTCTATGGTGGTAGCTTCTATTACCTCCTGTGTTTGGTAACATTGCCAGCTATTGCAGGGAAGCTCAAGAACAAGACATGCTTGATGAATGGGCAGCTGGAGGTCTACTATGCTACCGCATTTGCTCTTGGACAGAGCTCACGTTTTGCTGAACTGGAACAATTGCAGCCCAATCAACCAGCCCAATTCTACAGGAGTTTAACTGTATTGATTGAGGTGTATTCCTTGAAATATAGTGTATCAAGAACATACAAAATTGTGATAATTTGGATTCATCCTACGTCGTCGTCACGTCGTCGTCGTCGTCGTCCCCCCCTGGTCCCCCCTCTCCTCCTGGACGGGTCCTTGGTCCTCGATCCTTACTCATCGTTCCTCATGCCTGCCTCATTCCTCATTATGACCACTATAACTTAATCAATCAATGATTTTACGACTTTAAGTAAGAAACAACATACGCCGTTGAGGTTTCAACAAAAGTGTAGGTCCCAAAGTTTCAAGGTCAAGGTTCCAAGTTCAAAACACAAACATATCCCCCGACTTCATTAGTTTCAACCCTGAACCTTATTGCTCCATGCACAGGAGCATTGTGGCAACTGAGAGCGATGCTTCCGTCAACCCTGCAGTTGATATGCATCAAGAGGCCGGGATTTGCTGATTGGGATTCATGCAGGTTCGGGTGTGGGAAATAAAAGCAGTCCAGAGTTCAGCTTTAGACTTCAAGACTTCCAGCCCGAACCTTTTGTTCTGAATTGGTTCTCTGAGTCGAATCGGGGTAGTGGCTCCATTCCACAATCCACCAGACATGTTAGCATATCACAAGAAAAACACACCCATGCATGAAAAAAGGAAAAACAACATTTTGGCTCGAGGTTACAGGGTGAGGTGATCGGTTCTTTGTCCATTGACATCATGGACGGCATATCCTATTTTCATTCCCGCCGTCGTGGTCGTCGGATGGATTCTGCTGAAACACTTGTCTTGGGAGAAGACAATGAGATGGAAGGTGTTGATCATGGCTCTGGCCCGAGTCATGATGTGGCAATGCCAGCAGCCAACCCTATGCCAGTACCAGCTGAATCAGCACCATCTACAGTTCCACCAGATGTGGGGGCAGCACCAGCCAGTGAAGTCAGTGATGCCCCACGACGACCAGCTCTTCCTCGCCAACGGAAACAAATGAAGACAATGAGGCAAATGGCAGCCCGGGGTGCCAACAAGATCGGGAAGTGGGCCCGGACGCGCATCCCTGCACCGCACATGCCAAAGGGGACGATTGACTTTTGGATCGATGAATCCATCAACGAGGGAGACAAGGTGAAGACAGACATGACGAATGTGATCCGCAAGTTCAAGCGGGAGCACTTGTCCCCTGTTGAGTTCTTCTCGTGCCTCAATCCTGCTTACTTCTTCAGATTTTTGCTATGTTTTTTTTTAAACGCGTGAAACTGAACTGGACCCAGCAGCTGGAATGGGCCTGGACCGACCACTGATTATTGACAACCACAACCGGAGCCTTTATCTTCCTCACATGACAACCCAAAACCTTATTGGGATATTCAACTGGGTTACATTGAGAATCAAGCCAATGCTTAACTTAGGTTCCTGAAGAAGGGCATGCGCAAGCACGGCTGGCAGTTCATTGATACAAGGGACATGCCAGGCCCCGGGTTTGTTCCCTTGGATGCATCCAAGCGTTTCAGAGATGTTCCAGACTCGGTGTTTTGGAATATTATGTTCAACAGCAGTGACGTTCCGTTTTCTACCCCATCGTAGCCGCGTGATATGGTTGCAACATATCAACCATTGATCTTTAGTTTGGATGGACAGTCAGTAGCTGCTTTCGTAGAACAGCACTGTGCAATCTGTACATTGGGATCACTTAGCATCATCAATTTGTTTGTGCAACTCGAACCAACAGTGCGCATCAGAATCATTGATCCTTGTCGTTTCCATGCATGGAGGGGAAGCTGCATGGAGAAAAAAAGAGTATGTGGGATGGTGTGCAGAAGTGAGAAGGGGTGCATTGACATTTGTTCAGTTTCACCTTTTTTGGGGAAGAAAATTGTGCAATTTTGTTTGGTCTGTCGGAAGTCAGCCGGTCTGCCGGTCCCGCCGTCGGCCCGTCGGCATAACACAACACTGACACTAACATTTGGATACATTTGGTCTCTGGTCATACTGACACTGACACCTGGCAGGTTGGTGGTGAGCATCCCCATGGTGCCGAAGTCCAACAAGCCCTGGAATCTCAAGCGCTCGACTTGGCTGATGTTGACTCTCCCGACCAGGAACTGTCGGCCAAACAATTGGCTCGACTTGTGCAGGACTTCCGTTGTTTTGCTAGGTAAGTATGGCACAGGCTGATGGGACCGGATGGTTTGACATCATAATCAAACCATTTTGAAAACATTGACAAATGATGTTCATTTATCAATCTGTTTGATTATTTTAAAGCAATTATTGTTGATCTGATCTGATTTGATTTTGAAGTGAACTGATAATTTATGGATTGGAATCCCCCGTTCACCATATAGTTTTGCCATTCAGGGGCTTCCATAAATAAACGGTGGTGCTAGGTACTAGGTACTAAGTACTAGGTACGATGCATGAGGTACGGTATACGAGGTACTTACTTACTAAGTATATACTATGTACCCTACTACTTACTTCACCAGAATCACCAAACTTCACTACTAACTATTGACTTTAATGGGAATTTCGAAAAAATATAACAGGCTAGTTTATAAAAGAAAATCCTATATCAAACTGACATGAATGATTTGAGGATTGGGGGGTGATTAGGTATCACATTTTTTGGAAACTCAGTTGCCACAGCGAGTGATCCCACCAATCAGAACCATAAAAACAAATCGTATGGGCCCCACGTGCACTTGAATGATCATGTGATGAATGAATGAATGAATAAATGAATGAATGAATGATTCAATGACTGCCTTGATTCAATGGAGGACATGAGACTAGGAGGTGAGGTGAGAGGTGAGATGTTAATGCAACGCAAGTCAAAGCAAGTCAAATTCAGAATTCAGAACTAAGACTATGTGACTATGTCGGTAATTTAATGATGGTTTCATTCAATTCAATGCATGCAATTCTGTTCTGTTCAGTTCAATTCAATTCAGTTCATTCAGTCCATAGTCCACTGTCTGTTCATTCAATTCATTCATTCTTTTCAAATTCATTCAACTCATTCTTCCAGCAGAGTCGGTACGGTATTCTTGACACTAATGTAGTCTAGTTCTGATTTCTGAGCACGGAGATGCAACGATTGCAGTGATCGTCAAACTCGCAAGGACGAGATCCATGAGATCGAAGTATCAGAGGATGTTTCTTGGATAAATGACTTTGGTGTAGTAGAAGCATTGGATGAGACGGTGACGGTTTATCCATAACTCAATAAATTAATAACTCGACTCGCCGACTCCTAATAACACAAGAACAAACATAACATATCTTACATAGCTGACACAGTCATAGCTTATCATCATTATTTTATCCTATTCTTGGCAGTTGCAATCCTGGCAAAACATCTAAACAGGAAGACTATGACTTTTTTTAACGTCGTCGGTGGTAGGGTATCCTTGGATAATCCAACATGGGAACAGGAACCGAAACCGAAAAGAGATACAGTAAACTGCATCATTTGCAAGTGGCAATCACACAAATAAAGTACACAAACCTGTAGCTGGTGATGCATGAGTACCAGATTACCCACTTTGGATATGTATTTAGTAACTTCGTCATTTCATCATCAGAGCACAAAAATAAAGCATTACCACACATCCAACACTCTCTACAAAGAATTCTAGTTATTAGTTGAACCTTAAACTTGAAATGACATGAAAGTTGTTGGATTGAAATGATGTTTTTCAAGTGAACTATTTTCATTCAAAATTCAAATTCCAATTCAAATCAAAATCAAATTTAAATTCCATTTTCCATGAATTTCCATGCTCCATCCCTTTATATCATATCTAGTGTTGGCTACGCAAGGACTTTCAGACACTTGGTCCGGGGACCAACACGGGACCATGGCAATGTTGTTGCCTGTGGGACAGGGGAGCTGTGACTGTGACAATAAGAATGCTTAGGCTGGAATGCAGTGCTTAAATGCTAGCGCTAGTGATGTACTCAGTACAGTAAATCAGTAAAAACAGTCAGGCCCCAACAATTACATTGATTCAAAAGATCGAGAGTATAGTATATAATTTAGCATATGGGAACACACACAACTTGATGGATTGACGAGACAAAACTAATCATCTGGGACCCGGAGAAATTGTTATGGGTGTTTATAGTTATAAATATATTTGTTATGGGTGTAAGCAGAACCTTCGGAAGTCGGAATGCAGAGGGAAACACAGTCCAGCCGTGCTGCCAACATCCTCTTTGGGAGTTGGGCTTGGTCGTTGTAGAACGACTGATCCAAGCTGTGGATACTCTGATCAATCATGTAGATTTGTAGATCACACTAGAAGATCACTGCGTGTTAGTAGATCATATGATCATTCTATATACTATACTAAGACTATTCTATACTATACTTTACTATACTCTCCTACACTTTATTATACTATACTTTACTATTCAAAGCTCTCTGCTAGGCTTTACTAGTACCATACTGTACTATACTATACTAAGCTCTACACTATATATATATAAATGAATATATATATATAAATGAATATATAAGTTTATGTAGCGACTTATTAAATAAGTAAAACTATATATAACACAATGAATACAAAACTTGGTGAAAACCTGGTGAAAACCTGGTGAAAACCTGGTGAAAACCTGGTGAAATTCAGAAACTCAGTGAACACCCAGAAACCTGATGAAAACCTGGTGAAATTCAGAAACCCAGTGAACAAACAGAAAACCTGGTGAAAACTTGGTGAAAACTTGGTGAAATTCAGAAACTCAGTGAACATCAAGAAACCCTGGTGAAAACCTGGTGAAAACCTGGTGAAAACCTGGTGAAATTCAGAAACTTAGTGAACACCCAGAAACCTGG
>CAMXCT020000498.1:0-166928 GCA_947184155.2 Cladocopium goreaui | reverse complement strand
AAAACCTGGTGAAATTCAGAAACTAAGTGAACATCCAGAAACCTGGTGAAAACCTGGTGAAAACCTGGTGAAATTTGCAAACTCAGTGAACATCAAGAAACCTGGTGAAAAACTTGGTGAAAACCTGGTGAAATTCAGAAACTTAGTGAACATCCAGAAACCTGGTGAAAACCTGGTGAAAACCTGGTGAAAACCTGGTGAAATTCAGAAACTTAGTGAACATCCGGAAACCTGGTGAAAACCTGGTGAAAACCTGGTGAAATTTGCAAACTCAGTGAACATCAAGAAACCTGGTGAAAACCTGGTGAAAACCTGGTGAAAACCTGGTGAAATTCAGAAACTTAGTGAACATCCAGAAACCTGGTGAAAACTTGGTGAAAACCTGGTGAAATTCAGAAACTTAGTGAACATCCAGAAACCTGGTGAAAACCTGGTGAAAACCTGGTGAAATTTAGAAACTTGGTGAAAACGTGGTGAAATTTAGAAACTTGGTGAAAACCTGGTGAAATTTGGAAACTTGGTGAAAACCTGGTGAAATTTGGAAACTTGGTGAAAACCTGGTGAAATTTGAAAAACTTGGTGAAAACCTGGTGAAATTATGTGAAGAAGCGTTTTGCACATTGAAATTTCACCAAAAGAAGCGTTATTACATTTTTTTTGGTGAAATTTAAGCGTTTTCATGGTGAAATTTGATGCAAAATGGTGAAATTGGTAAACTTGGTGAAAACTTGGTGAAATTTGGTAAACTTGGTGAAAACCTGGTGAAATTTGGAAAACTTGGTGAAAACCTGGTGAAATTTGGAAAACTTGGTGAAAATTGGAAAACCTGGTGAAATTTGGAAAACCTGGTGAAAACCTGGTGAAAACCTGGTGAAATTTAATAACTTGGTGAAAACCTGGTGAAATTTGGAAACTTGGTGAAAACCTGGTGAAAACCTGGTGAAATTTGAAAACTTGGTGAAAACCTGGTGAAATTCAGAAACTCAGTGAACACACAGAAAACCTGGTGAAAACCTGGTGAAATTTGCAAACTCAGTGAACATCAAGAAAACCTGGCGAAAACCTGGTGAAAACCTGGTGAAATTCAGAAACTTAGTGAACACCCAGAAACCTGGTGAAAACATGGTGAAATTCAGAAACTTAGTGAACATCAAGAAACCTGGTGAAAACCTGGTGAAAACCTGGTGAAATTCAGAAACTCAGTGAACATCAAGAAACCTGGTGAAAACCTGGTGAAATTTGCAAACTCAGTGAACATCAAGAAACCTGGTGGAAACCTGGTGAAAACCTGGTGAAATTCAGAAACTCAGTGAACATCAAGAAACCTGGTGAAAACCTGGTGAAAACCTGGTGAAATTTACAAACTCAGTGAACATCAAGAAACCTGGTGAAAACCTGGTGAAAACCTGGTGAAATTCAGAAACTCAGTGAACATCCAGAAACCTGGTGAAAACCTGGTGAAAACCTGGTGAAATTTGCAAACTCAGTGAACATCAAGAAACCTGGTGAAAACCTGGTGAAAACCTGGTGAAATTCAGAAACTCAGTGAACACACAGAAAACCTGGTGAAAACTTGGTGAAGAATAAACACAGCTTGTGGCTCCATGAACGCCAAGTGAAATTCAAACAGCTGGCAAACATTTGGTGAACTATGTAAATTTGTTGCACACCTGCTATAAACTTGGAGTCTGTTTGAACCAGGTAAAACAATCTTGAATTAGTTAAATCCTGTACCAGCTCCAATGGTGGCAATGGTGGTGGTTATGGTTATGGGTTCAACACTTTTTGAGCTAAAATGCCACCAAATACCACCCAACTCAACACGCACCAAATTTGCCAAATATCAGCCTAATATGACCTGTCAATGGCCCGGGCCCAACTTGGCCCCACATAGGCCCAACATAGACCCTCAAATTGCATCTCAAAAAACCCACAACAACATCTTCTTCGGTTGGAGGTTTTTTTTCTCCCCCCTGAGACCTCCATAGAACCCCAAATACCCCCAACATGGATCAAAATTTGCCAAATAAACTTCAACTCAAGTGACGGCGGTGCACCAATAATAACTCAAATCAATCAATTTGTTTGTTTGTGTCATTGTCAAAAAATATTATTAACTCATAAACTGTCAACTGTAGTAACTAATAAGTTAGTAACTAAGTAAGTAGAAACTGTAGTCTGTAGTAACTGTAAGTGTAACGGTAACGACTGTAACTGGGCCACACTTAACTTTAAACTTATTCAACTCGCCCTACCGGAACCTCGCAAAGAGGTCACACCGTTGGCCGGGTGTGGGGCTGGAACCTTGCCTTGGGGCCAACGCACTACCTGTAGTAATAAAGCAGGCGGTGTATGAGAGCAGGACACATGGGCTAAAGTGCCTGCTCGGGCAAACCTGGCTACGCAACTTGGGGCATTGCTGCATGGGTACCCGTGGCAATGCTTCCAAGTTGCAGAACCGGGGGTTCCGAGAAAGGGAGGCCATTGAATAAAATAAATAATTAGATACTTAGATAGATAATGATATGCTAGATATACCATATACTACTACCTACCTACCGTCGCCTACCGTACCTATTGCATACTGTAAAGCTCTATTAATATATCTATTACCTATTTCCTAAATTTATATATCATATTCATCTAACCCACTTGGAGCTGGCTAGTTATTATAATATATTAATATACTATTATACTATAATGTATTTTTTTAAAACTAACTGGTTTAATGATACCGATTGCCAATTTTGAGTCTAAGTGGAAATCCTGATCCTGACTGATCTGACTTATCAAACATTGTCAACAATCAGTGAATCAGATCAGATCAATCATTGCTTATGTGTTTGTTCTTCCTTTCAGTATCATTATCATTCAATGATCTGATCATTGATGATCATTCTGATCATCATTCAATCAAGCTTAAACTGTTTAACTTAATTTCATATACAATCAACAAAACCAATTCAACCCAACCTTAGACATCATTGAATCATCAATCCTCAAGCCTCACTCAATTATTTGATCCGATTGTATTTGTTTAATCATACGAGAGTAGAGGGGAAAACAGAGAGAGAGAGAGAGAGATAGAGAGATCGCCGGCCGGCGGCTGGGACGGGATGTGCCTCGATCTCGATGGGCTGAGATGGGAATGATACATAAACAAATTAGACACATAAAAACTAAACTAAACTAAACTAAGACCCTGACTACGACTCAGACTCGGACCCGGACTGTTAGAGACTGTAACATAAATTTAAATACTTTCTATCTTGGCCCACCACCCACCATATAAGCATTATATTGTGTGATGATTTTTGATTTCAGAGTTGCTTCTTTTTTTTTTTGGGGGGGGGTGCTAAGAATCCAGAATCCAATGAATTGAATCCAAATCCAAACACGTCATGGCAAACCCAAAGACTCAATCAAAGTCGTGAAAATTTACTAGACTCAACTCGTAAATACTAAATTACAATGATATATATATACACAACAAGGCAGACATGACAATTCCAATAAATACTACGTTGTTCAAGTCAATTCCAATAAATTTTCCATTCATAACAACTCACGACCCATCCAGCTCCATCGAGGTCGCAAACGTGCCAGCTGCATCAAGTTCAAGCACTGCACGGGCACCAACCGCTACTCCAAGATCTACAGCATCTGCATTTACCCCCCATGCTTTGAGGGATCTGATTCCTGGAAGAGGATCTATTCGTGGAGTTTATTTGAAACGTATTGAATCCTCCAGCCTTTACCAAGGTTTTTACCCTAGTATCTTGTCTTCATTGATTGTTTCAAACAATGGCACGGCACTGGCTGGTATCGGTTTTACATAGTTTATCATAGTTTTTTCTATGTCAATGTTTGCTTTGACCACTAATTGGAATTGGACTCGGACTTGGACTAATTGACACTCCCATGACTATGATCAGGACTCAGGTTAAGGTTCTTCATTTCACTGATGTTCGTTCAATTCAATGTTCAAATCAAATCTAATCACTGAATCAATGAATCAAGTCAATTCACAGAGTTCCATGGTTATTTGTTGAACACCTTGAATGAATGAACCGAATTTGAAGTTGAATGGGGTCGGGTCAGGGGTCTGTCAGTGGGTCAACTAGGTCAAAGGCTGGAAAGCCTTTCATATTCTAGATTCAGTTCATATTCGATTCAAAATCCAAATCCAAATTCAAATATTGTTAAACAAATCGGGAGTCACAATCATTCAGTCATTCAGAATCATTCAATCATGAATCATGAATCATGAATCATGAATTAATCATGAATCATGAAGAGATGAGACAATAAATGAATAGCCCGAGCAAAATCAATTTCAATTTCAAAACTGTCAGACAAACATAACAGATTGACTCTATGTGGTCATTTAGATCCATGGGCACACAGTTCAATTTCGCTTAGGTTCGGACGGCTTAAAAAAGTCATCATCGTCAACTTGGAAGGGGACCCGAACCAACAGGTCTGAGAAGGACGCCCTGATGGATGTTTTGGGATTCTTATGGTCTGCACATTCATCGCGCGCACCGGAGCATCCAGATCAGCAGAAGACTTCCGGGCTGAGTTTGTGTAACATTTGTATTTTTGAAGAACACCCAAACGCAAACATAATTTGGTTATTGCTATGTATCATTTATGAAAGTGATAATGATGATGATGGTAGTGATGATGATTCATGATGATGATTATGATAATGATGATTATGGTGAAGATGGATATGAAGGTACAGATGATGATGATGATGATGATAATGGTGATGATGATGATGATGAATTTTATGAAAGGAAGGATGATGGCTGCCACTGCCGCCGCTGCTGCCGCTGCCGCCGCTGCCGCCTCTGCCGCCTCTGCCGCCGCTGCCGCTGCTGCCGCCGCCGCCGCCGATGATGATGATGATGATGATGGTGATGGTCATGGTGAAGATGAAGATGAAGATGAAGATGATGATGATCATGATGATGATGATGGTGAAGATGGATATGAAGGTAAAAATGATGGTGATGATGATGATGATGACGACAACGACGATGATGATGATGATGATGGTTTAGATTTTAATGTAATATACTTAGTTAACTGCACACTAATTAATTAAATTAAATCAGGATAACATACTGACACACTGCCCAGGCCAAAGGAGGCCGATGTCATAGAAGCTATGCGGAGCTTCCAGAACAGCACCAATACGGGTGCATGTGAGATGAGCAGCACTGCCAACGCTGGCCGGAAACGCAAACACATGGCACAGTGACATAGTAGGATATATATCACTAGGATATATATCACTATGTATGTATGATCCACAATCAATATCATTGTGATATAGCATCCAATATTGGATGGTGAATTCTGATACTTGGATATATTTGGCATCTTGAACTCTGATCATTGTGCCATTGACGGAGCACGGTGTGAGAACAGCCAACGACAGCTGGAAACGCAAACGCATGACACTCGACAGAGTAGGAAAAACAAATGGTGAATCAATGACCATGGGTGTGGTGTGGCTGGTACAACCCTGTGAGTCAATGTCAGTCGGTCATATGATACGCATCCCAACAACTCCAAACATGGGTCCATAGTGCATTATTACGATAACCCCCAATGTTATGGATTGTTATGGAATGAAACTAGAATTCTTATGGTTATTGGTTAGTTTCATTCTGTTACGGCATAACAACACTGACACAGTGACAGTGACAGTACAACAGTACGGACAGTACGACGGTACCATGGTACTGTACTGTGTACTGTGACTGTGTCTGTGATGTAATGTGTAGAAGGTAAATGTAGTTCAGTTCTGGTGACAAGTTAATGTTTAATTCAATTCGTCATCATCACCAAGCTATTACTTGTAACTTGTTACCGTGGTTTCATGGGGAAATTATTCTTCTGGTTTCATGGGGAAATTCTGAAATCTAAATTCTAAAACACACATAGGATCATGATCATGATAGCATAATGTTCACTGGCCATGCCCAGTCATGACACGAGGAATCAGCAATGAGAAAAGACTTCAACACCCGCCTACTCACTTCCAAGCCTAAGAGTTTTCTATGTTTTCCCAAACCATTGGATCCTTTGGTTGGACATCACATTTGATTGATTGTTTTTTTTCTGCATGTTCCAGTCCAGTCCAGTCCATTTGTCCATTCCATATCCAGATTTCCAAAGAGCCATTTGAGCTTAAGCTACTGTTGAACGTCGAATCAGAACATTGGTCGGCCACTATGCCAGTGAATCCGGCTTTGTTACGCATACTGGAGGATCTCAAGTATGAGCAGATTTGCCTCTCGTGCTGGATGCATGTGATCAGCGAATGGTTGCCCGAGTTCCTCAGAGTTGGGGATGTTTGAATTATTTTAGGGGTGAGGTGTTACTGTTGTTACATATTACACTATTACATTTTGGGATTTTGGGATTTGGGGTGTTAGGGGATTTCTGATATGTATAAGTATGATCAGTAAACAGAAAATGTGTTGTTGTTTTTTGTTGTGAAAAATATTTGCCACGTAACATACTGGGTGACCATCCCACTTACTTCCTCCAAGGCACGAACGTTCCCATCTCCATTCAATTTCTCGAGATTGTGACTGCTATTTGAAAAGTTCCATTGCGGAGAAGGAGGATAGAATGGCATCTGCGTGTGTAAATAATTAGCTGGTTCGGTTGAGTAGCTTCATGTACCATATTTTAGCAACTTCAATGGAAGTTCTTAAGAGAATCAGACAGTGGTGATTCAAATCAAGGGGTGCAAAGGGTGTGTGGGCGTGCTCTTGCTTGCAGAAAGTTGCAAGTCTCTCCAATGTCTAATGGCAAAGCGGTGCAGTTGACATATCAAGTCCGACCGCATCAAGATCCTTGTGCAGAATCTACTGCCTGCTCGGGATGTTGCGCTAGAGAAGTTGCATTCCAATATGCGTGACATACTGGATCCTCTCAGTGAATTGTGGTTCACATGGCACCCTGTTCACAACTCAGGTTAAGCATCAGTCAGCAATGCAATGTAATGCAAGTTCAAGTTCAATGTATCAATTATCATCATTGAATATATCAATATCATTCAATCATTCATGATATTCATGAATTACCAACTAGCAACACAGGCTTCAGATTTGTGACATGTGTTATCATGTCATTCCATTGCAATGTGTATGACATGTAATATCATTTTCTAGTCTAGCCAGGGCCAGAGTTGCCATGGCACCTCGGAAACGTCCTGCCGCTCGCAGATCCGAGAAACCGGTCGCCGAACCCACCGGGAGAAATCCGCCGGAACCTGCTGAAGTTGGATGCATACCAGATGAATCTCAAGATTTGCAACCAACAGAGGAACCTGAACATGCCACACCCACAGCAAAGAGACCTAGATCAAAAGCTGGTGCCAAAAAGAAGCCAGCAACCGACCATGGTGGTGAGAGTGCTGCCAAAAACAGCAAGGCAGTAGCCAATGCAAAGGCAGCCAGAACACCCAGGGCAAAAAAGACAAAGAAACCGTCAGGAAAAGATGCTGAGCCCAATCCCTTCGAGTCAACCCCAGATGAAGATCAAAAAAGGTCAGTGAGTTTTTCGAGCCGAAAGAAGGTGGTGAGAAGCTGAACATGGACGCTGAGAACATGGATGTGGATGCAGGAGAAGAACATGAAAGCCCTCAGCCTCAGACACCAAAGACTACAGGGAACCCTGGGCCTCAAACACCAAAGACTACAGGAAACCCTGGAAAAAATACAGGTTCAGCCGCATCCTCCTCATCGTCAGATTCGTCTTCCTCCTTGAGCGGCCATCCTGGTGGCTCTGCAGCTTTAGGTGAGTTCGAAGATGATTGTGCTGTACTACCAGGGAGCCCGTGCATGGTGCAGCCAGAAAAAACCCGTTCTAGGATCCAAATGTTCTCATTCCCAAAGAGGCATGTTCAGCGCGTGAGAAAACACTGGGGAGATGACGCTGTTGACAACCTGCGTAGAAATTTGTCGAAGGCATCTGTGGTGAGCTTGTATTCTGGACTTGGGGGTGCAGAAATTGCCTGTCAGCTCGTGGGCAACGCGTTGGGGTCTGTGCAAACTGGGCCTGCCATAGTGACTGGGGAACCAGCGAAGCCAGAGTATCTCCTTGCTTGTGACCACAACAATGATTGTCAAAAACTACTTCATACCCACCATGATGCTTAGTTTCGCATTCAGCCATACTTTGATTACATTTTTGTGAGGACCTTTGAAGACTTTGGGATTTGGGATTATTTGGGATTTCAAACCTACTCTAATCCAAATATTTCAAAACATAATCATATAAATCTCATCGGCCCGAATCGAAATCAAAAATCTAGAAATTGAGTCTGAATCTGAATCTAGGATCCAGGATCCACATTGCCTTCTTAGCAGGTAACCAAAGCAGGTCAAATGTTTATCCCAATGATTTTTGGAACACAAATGCTCTCTAGAACTATGGTTCTTCCATATGGGTTTAATACAAGTGTTGTTACCATTAGTACTAGAGCAGTAGTACTTAGTACTTAGTACTTAGTAGTAGAGTCTAGTAGCAGCATTGCAGTTGCATTGTAAGATCTACAATACTAGTATTAAATAATGTTATAATATATTTATATTTATATAAATAATAAATAATATAATCATATATATATATAATATAATTTATAATTTATAATCATATATATATAATATAATTTATAAATTTATAATATCATATGTTACTGTTACTAACAACTGTTACCCTTATCGTATCAAACCTTAGCCGAGGAGAAACCTCGCTACATTGTCGGAAGCCTGGAGGAGTTCCTTGTTCCTGGGGCCCTGGAAAAGATCAATGAAAAGATCGATGCTGAGAAGGCTACGTGTGCATCTTTGGCTCAACGAGGGAAGGCTCCAAAGGCCAAACCTGGTAAAAAAGGAGAAAGCCTGGAGAGTCAGAGGGCCAAATTGGCTCAAGCACAGAGTGATGCGAAACAAGCAAAGGATGAACTAGCATGTTTGTCCCAGAAGCTGGTTCTTAGCCTTGTGAAGATGATTGAGCAGGAGCAGTTGTTGAAACCCGCCATGTCACTGCATCCAACTTCAGCCAACGACAACGATCCAGAGAACCAGTCGCGAAGCATGGGCATGCCGGACGTTGCTGCCAGTCATAATTGGTTTTGCTAGGGTCTGCTGGGATATCATTCATCAATACATCAATTAATGATGATCATTGATCATTGATCATTGAAATTGTCACATTCATTTCATCACTAACGGATGTTCAAAGTTACAAAATGATGATACACAGCTCACACTCAGTTGAATATTATGAACTAAACGGGGTGAAGTCAACCGGGTGAAGTTGAAGTTATTTGATATTACTAGTTAACTGACTGTCCCCTACTACATTGATCATTGATTTTGATGATAACCATTATGAATGACTAGAAGTTGTAATGTACATTTGTTGATTGTCAATTGTCAAAACACTAAACAGTTAAATACAGTATCATTATCATTAGTAGAATCAGCTGCTATCAGCGCAGCAACAATAACTTGACAATAACAATCAACAATGACCGCGATGACGACCACAACAACAACAGCAACAACTTCATATACGTCATATTCTTAGTATATACCCCATATTGCCCCAATATACTTCATATATATATAAATATAAATGTTTTATATGCTATATTTCATACTTCATACTTCATATATCATAAATAAAAATACATAATAATAATACATCATACATCCTACATATAATAATAAATCATAATAAAATAAATTATAAATAAGACAATTATGAGTAATAACTACAATTACTAAGACTACATACTTCATACTTATTCAATTGAACAACAGAATAATACCAATGATACCGAACCTTCTGAACATCAGAACCCCTGTCTTGCCCAATCCTAGGTTAGCATGATGAGTATCGCCGAGCGACCTCTTCTCATACTGGTAGCTGGCAGCACATGTACAGACTGGACTGGTGGGTGTGTGAACGGCTCAAACTGTGTTCAATATTGTTTTTGTTTTTTCAAATCCAAATAGATCTGATCAGATCAGAATGTTCATTCTTCCATTTCCACTAGTCGCTAGAACTTCTGGATTCTTTTGAAAAGATAATTGGAAGATAATGATGATGATGGCGATGGTGATGATGATGGTGATGATGACGATGATGATGCTGATGCTGCTGCTGCTGATGATGGTGATGATGATGATGATGACTATGTGCATTGTTACATTAATCATCCCTGAATCTCTGAATGTTATGTTACTGACTGTACTACGTATGATGATGTCTAATAATTGTATAAGTTCATACTATAAACATCTTACCCGAACTATAGAATTATTCAGCTTCCCTGGCCCTTGGCCCTGACAGGAGTTCTATGGGAAATCAAAAGGGATTCCTTGGCAAGTCCTTGTTGGCATTTGTCATCCTTTGTTGCTTGGTACGACTGTGGAGACCGGTTATCTTCCTCCATGAGTGCACACGTCTCTTCAAATGGACAGTTTTCAATGAGGAAGACTTGTTGAAAGGTTACCTTTGCCACTCAACAACTGTCAATCCCACTGAATATGGGTTTCCCATCAGCAGATCCCGAGCTTATTCAGCTATAGTGAGATGTGATTGGCTGTTGGAAGTTGGATTGGACCAACTCTTCCGACTGCACATCAGCTCCGCACTGGACGCTGGATCCTTCTTCGCCGCATCTAAGGAAGAGGCGGGGTGTGTACGGGGTGTATGGTATGGATCACAACTCTCTCTCTCTCTCCCTCTCAATCTATATATATATATGCGAAAACACATCGTTCAGCAGTAGTATAGTAGTCGATATTATGACCAACGACTCGAACTCAAAATTCAAATTCAATCTTCAATCTTCAACCTTCAAGTCAATTCACTCACTGGAAACAACTGGTTCGATCTCAAGTCATGTGATTACCCCGCACATGCATAGGGCTGGTTTATTGTTCGTACTGAAGCCAACTCCAATTCCAAGTCTACTAGTAAAGAAGTTACATGTTGTTTTCGTATGTCTCTTTGTAAACTTCAGGTTTGACAGTGTCCACATCGCATTTGCACAATCAGCCACCGTTTCAGGTGGATGAATTGCGCAAGCACATGGCCACGAACGTGCCACGATGCATCAAGAAAAACTGTGTGATAGGAATATGTTTCAACCACAATTCCAGTTTTGAACCACAAGGAATCGAATCGAATCTCTACACTTGAACAATACTATGAGTTATGTTGACTATACTTTTCATTGGATCCTTTTTGCATTACCTCACAACCTTCGGACATTCGTATTGGTTTTGTTGAATCATCATCATCATAATCATCACCACCATCCTAATTCTCAGCCTCATCCTCATCCTCATTATCATCATCCTCATCATGATCCTTAGCATTGGAGGAAAATTGCAACTAAGCATCGTCATCATCGTTATCATCATAGCCCAAACCAAGGTGAAAAGGTCTGTGCACACGGAATGGCCAGAGTTGCTTCCAGTCGCTGCTAACATGAACCTCAAGGCGGCCCTCAAGCTCACCCGCATGCGTTCCCTGCTTGCTGCAGGGTCAGAAGTGGCCATCAACTTAGATCAGGATGTTGGTGTCCAGGTCGGCTGGGTGGGGTGTGGGTAAGAGACAATCACCAAGACTGACAATGCAAATGATTCCAATCACATCAAATGTGTTTTCTTCGGAACTGAATTTGGTCAAACATTACATTGTTATGTCGTAGTTTTGATGATACATTGTTTGTGACATTATGTTTGTGACATTGTGTTTGTTTTTGTGTGTCATTGTGATTGCACAACCGTATGAATCTAATTAAAAAACGTAGTAGAGAGAGAGAGAGAGTGAGAGACTGAAACTGAATCAATTTAATTGAATCACATGTCATGTTGATTCTCAGTCGGCTGTGAAAGTAATGACGATGGTTGCAGGAGCACTACGGTGCTGTCTGCCCGGTGCTGCTAGCGTCAACGACGCATCTTTGGGGAGTGGTACGTGGGCGTCCGTTCACACCATTAGTTCCTTGGAAGCTGGGGTGTGCTGGGACACCTCAAGAGTAATGGAACACTGACACGGGACGGGGACGGCGACGATATGATAATAAGGGATAGTTGAGGGGATTGATGATCGATGGTATGATAATGTATGATATAGTTGAAACATGGGACATGCAGGGACGTACTACGTACTACATCATATTATCCCGGAACTATCTGCTTAACCCATAACAATCCAGTAACTAGTCTTAACTAGTAGTAGTAAATAGTAATAGTACTAGAATTACTTATTACTACGGACTACGGACGGATTACGGATCACCTTTTTAAATTTATCAGCAACCATTTACTGTAATACCCCGATCCATCCCCATCCCATAACTATTGAATAGTTATTTGTATGTGTAATAATTATATATATATATTAATATATATAATATAGACGACTAGAAATTTGAAACTGGATCATTAGAGTGATCCGTCGGGAACTGAATCCACTAACTTGCACTTAGACAAGATAAGGGACCTGAGGTAAATTTTCTCGAAGCTGTATGAAACTTAATATTAAGGCGTTCCGATAAAATCGATCCCCCCCAAAAAACAAATCAATCAATAAGAAGATCACGACCAGAATTTCCATAAGTATCCAGAAGTATCCATAAGAATTTCCATTACAAAAGGACTTCTTTGAATCTGGGCTTCAAAACCGTGTTGAAGACACTTTTTCCCCTTTCAATCCAACTCCATTCCAGTTCTAATTCCACATTCCATTCCTTCCAAGTCAGTAAGACAATAAGACAGTAAGACAAAAAAAAAACAGTGATGTTCATTCAGACTGTGACCTATAGTTGGGGTTTTCAGTTCAACCAAATCCCAATACTTCAGACACCGACTGACTGATCTGGACTGTTTCTCAGTTTGAACATCCGATCCAATGACATGATATTCAAGACAAGGGGGGTACACAGCTATGACGATACAATAGCATATGTAGTTTCTGGAATCCTGACGCCAAGGAGATGATCGAGATGCAAGGGGTTCCGATGTTTGATGACGCCATATTTGCAAGTGGCGCTGAGGGCAAACTGTTTGACCACAAAATTGTCTCAGCATCTGCATTGCGGAAAATGGCTGGAAATTCATTCAGTCAGCCGTGCATGACAGCATTTATCGCATTTTCTTTGGCCCATTTGAAGCACAAACGTGCTTCTGACGCCAATGTGATTCCAACGGCTGCTGCTTCATCTCACACCAGTCATATTGTATATATGAGCGATAAAAATGATGCAGAGATGTACCAAAGTGACGAAGAAGCTGAGGACATCAGCTGAGTCATGGTATATTCCGCTGTTGCTAATCCCGCTGGCCGACGAAACCACTTATTTGTTTTTACTTTATTCTATCATCAAAGACATCCGAAATGAACTGACTCTCAGGAATCCTATAACATGTGTTTTTGTTATGTGGTTCTAGTTTGTTGGGGAAAACTGTACAAGTTCCAGTTTCCAGTTCCAGGTTCCAGTTCCAGTTCAAGTTCAAATAAAAATTCAAAGGTAAAATTTATCTTCAGAACGTTCACTCAATCAGTTCAATCATTGTGTGTTCAGTGTTCTTTCTTTGTTGGCATGGCTGCGGCATGCGGTTGGCAACTGAACCAACTGCCTTGAAGGCAGAATGTCCGATAGAGCATTGGAATGTTTAGCCATTGATGGCTTTGGTGGTGCTCTCAGATTTTGACTTTCATTCTTCACGATCAAAAGCCGTTTGCGATTGTACAGGGTGTGTGGCGAGATAGGTGGAGAGAGAGAGAGAATTCTAGTTTACTAAGTTCAATTAGAATCGGAATCAAAACACTTAGATTGGTGTTTTTCATGTTCAGTTCTGCTTCAATTAAAATCAGAATCAGACTTGTCCGGTCCGGGCATGACAGTGAGACTGACACTGAGACGGACTGACCCTGACCGACCTTTTGATCTCTGACATTTGAACCTGTGAGAAATGATTCAAAAACATCATCACTGTTTTTTTTTTGGAATTTGGAAAGTTTGGATATTGGATCGGATCGGACCGGGTCGGATTGACATGCTACATAATCAAATGAACCATGTCCCTCCGACTGGCTCTCCTGGTGCTTTTGATCAGGCCAAACTTTTCAACTTAGAAGACTATTCGAAGTAGAAGAATACAGAAGAGAACACAGGGGGGTGGCTGATATCTATAGTCTAATAGGAGTGAGTGTGTCTAGACTTAGACATTAAAATTTAATATGTTTCAATTGCGACAGTAGTAGTAACTAGTAATGACAAACATATAATTCACATAATCGTGGTTTGATCAGTTGAGTTTGGCACATTTTGAGATTTTGATCTCTAAGGGGAGGAGAGCAGCGGCGCCATGTCGACTGCCCTTGCAGAAATCGATGCCAAGGGTGGGGTCGGCGACAAGTCAATTTGCGCTGCATGTGATCAGGACCTGGTCTCTT
Organism: Cladocopium goreaui; assembly: GCA_947184155.2. Classification (NCBI taxonomy): domain Eukaryota; class Dinophyceae; order Suessiales; family Symbiodiniaceae; genus Cladocopium; species Cladocopium goreaui. The sequence goes on along the minus strand of CAMXCT020000498.1, from coordinate 152,417 downwards.
GGATAACAGCATATCAAAATCCAGTATTGAATTCAAATGCATGGTTCATCAGTTTGTTTTTTAATGTTATGTATGATGATAATCTGATAAATATTTCGATCAGTTTCTTCAAATTACAAATGACAAAAGTATGAACTATCTTACTCGACTCTAACTGTGACACATGCCACTCACATCATGCAATCCTTAAGAAGGGGGAACTGCTGTTGAGATATGTTCCATTGTCCTTCACTGTCTCACTGAAAATTAAATAATATTACTATTATTAATAATTATTATTATTATTACCAATTTAAAAACCTATTAACCAGATTCAGATTCAGGAACACATACTATGTTGATAATACATATTGTGGTACCACCATCGACCGATGTTCAGAAACAGCATCAGCATCAACATCATCATCACCATCATCATCATCATTATTCATCATCATTCATCATCATCATCATCACCATCATTATCATCATCATCATAATCATCATCATCATGATAATCATAATCATGATCATCACAATCAATCATCATGATGATCGTCATCGTCATCACCATCACCATGAGTGGACCGACTCATTGACAAACACCGACATCAATCAATCATCCATATCTCCTGCAGGAGTACTCAGAAAAAGATTTTGCTTCCAGGGGAGGGAAGCGTGTGACCCGCTACGCAGATCATTGTCCCTGTTGCAGCTTGGATTTGAGAAAGATCATGAACGCCGCCAAGTCTGAGGAGGGTGATGCTGCTGGGGGACCAACCACGGCGGGGAGCAACATCACCCATATGGAAACTTGTTTTGTTTGGGAGGGAGTCGGGGAGTCGGGGAGTCCTTAGGAACCTGAAACCTGAACCTATGTAATCGGATGGATTGCTAATAAATAATTAAGAAGTATAAGTCATTCAATTCAGTCTGACGACAACGACACGACCATTCTTATAATAAACACAAGGGTCCGGTCCGGTCCGGTCCGACTCCCAAAGACTTGTTGCTGTTTAACTCAGGATACACTTGCAACCAGCGATTGGCTACGAAAGTTGCAGCGAGAACAACCAGATGAATATAAGAAGGTGTTCAAGGACTTCAAAGACAACGTGCCGAACGAGACCGGAGGAAGGTCCAAAAAGAGGACACCTTGGAAACCCAAACAATTGATTACAACCAAGGTGACTGAGGCGACAAAACAAAGCCGATTCTCCAACAACTTTGAGGATATGCGTCTTGGGAGGTTTATCGAGTTCTTCACGAAGGAAGCGGACCCTGACGAGAGGATGACAGAGGCAGAGGCCAGGATTTCGTTCTTGAGAGAACCCAAGAAAAGGGTTAAGGTCTATAGCATCAAGAGACAACAAATGATAGAAGTTGAGGTAGTGTCAGTGGCAACTGGCCTCACCCGCCACAATGAGCACATTGGCGCTGAGCGGCATACTGCTACCGAAGTGGTTGAGACGGTGAACAACGCCACTGAACAGCAGATTGATGCTGCCAGGGCCAAGGTCTTGACTGCAATCTCCGACAGCTTTGACGATGACATGTTTGCAGAGATTTGGCCGCAGAAAAAGAAACACACACGTGTCCAGATTCCAGGTAATAGATGGAAATAGTCTTTTGGGAATGATACCGGACTAATGATGCATTTGTTTTTTTGAAAATAATTTTGAGGCCCCACCAGACGGCCCACAGCCACAACAGAATTCCACATGAAAGATACCATAATCAAAAACCCCAAACCTGACCTGACCGAATTCACCGACTTGCACAACAAGGAAGGGACTCAGGGAGAAAGGGGATAACCGACCGACTTAATTATAGCTACACTGTATATGTTAAGGTTTATCATGTTTATGCTGATTATTTGTGTGTTTACATTAAATGTATTTGTGATAATAATAATAATAGTAATAATAATAATATATATATACTAGGAACATATATATATATATATATATATATGTCGTTCGATAGTCGATAATATGTGTGATATGAACTGCTAAGGCCTAAGGCTAAGGCTAGGGCTAGGGTAGGCTAGGCTGGGCTGAACTTCTGAACCTCCAACTCATTGGCTCTCCATCTCCAAAATATGCACCATTATCCCCTTGAGCTGGTTCAATTGATTCGGAATACACATCATTTTGTTTGGTTGTTTGTGGTGGTAATGACAGTAAAATATAGATGGATATAGATAGGTTATTTGCATCATTTTCCATTTCAGTCAGTCAGTCAGTCAGTCTGGTCTGATTCTGGTTCGGGTCTGAGTCGAGTCGAGTGGGATCACACTATGTTTGTTTCATTCACATGTTTTTTTTACTTACTGATTCCCTGACAGCCTTCTACCCCTCTGCAGCTGCACATCGCAAAGGAACCAACTCTGAAATGGATGGGAAAAATCGCCAGTGACGACACGAAGTTGGACACCGATGCTGATGCCGGCAGGACTCAAATCGTGGTTTCATCAAGTTGTGAGTGGTGACGGCCGCACTAAGGTTTACATGATATAAGCCCTCATTGAACCATCGTCATTGCCATCATCTCACTGTGTAATCGTGATCTTACTCTTAGTTTTGCTTAGATTTTCTGATGGTGAGGTGATCAACAGCGTCAATGACAATAATGACCTATGTTTTTTTTGTTTTTTTTGACGGCAAGACTTGGACGTGACCAGCCCAGCTCCTCTCTTGACAATGCGCAGGGAAAAAAAACAAAAGGGCCAGGGGAGCAAAAAGAAGGACACGGACATCTCCACGGTGCGTCTGCGGGCTGCTACCAAGCTGTTGAATCAGCGCAAGCTGCTTGCCGCCATGTTGCAGGATTCAAATGAGAAGTGCAAGGTGGGACTTTGGCCCAACCTGGGTAGTGGGCCCATTTATATATCACACAATAATGAATTTAGCTCAGTGTTTTCTGACACCATTGAATTCTATTGGATTCTCACTGTTTTCAAATCTTGTCCTGATCCTGGTGATGCTGTGGTTGTCTGACTACAGAAGGGTCCTTGTAAGATGTTGACTGTTCCTTTTTTCAAGTCTTGAGTTTCTGAGTTTCAATTCATCCAAAATCCAATTACTGATATTCCGATATGCATCCTTTCGACATGTCCGACATGTTTGCATCTTCAACACCTCTCATCTGGCCGGCAGGCATGGTTCGCTGAGCACCAGCAATTGGTCGACAAGACCAATGATCTGGTCTCAAAAGGAGTCACGGAGGACCGATTGCTTGCTGAAAGTGATGTACCTTGGACCCTGAACTTTGAACTGAACTGGGTCCTGGGTCGGGTCCTGGGTCTGGGTTTGAATGGGTTTGGTCTTGGTTTGGTATCACAACAACAAGTACAACCATATGCCCCAGTTTATTTTTGATGGTTATGAATTTGCACCGAAATGCAATGCGGTCTGCAAATCTCAGGTGTTCGGACTCGAGGACAACGCCAGCGTGATCAAAATGATCTATGCAATCCTGGCCAGATCCAAGCTGCTGTCACTGCTGGGCAATGGTCTGCCAGGTTGCAAAGATGAAACTGAGATGACTCTGGATGTGTTGAATGCAAAGCTTGCAGAGGAGATCTCACAGGATCCCTTCATGCAGGAGCAGGCTAGCAAGATGATTCCTTGGAGGGAGCTCAGTGACCCCGAGGGACTATATGCTCCGTGCACTTCCCCTACCCAGATACAGGAGGTTGAAACCGTACACCTGGAACGCATCAGCCACTCCAAAACAGCTGTTGCGGCTTTGAAACGGTCTATGAAGGACAGGAACAATATTGTTTTTATGTGCCCGGTGATGTCTGGTGAATGGGGCAACAACAGTTAAAACCATTATCCCCTGCCACCACACTGACTGACCACTGTTCATTGGGACCCGATCCACCGATCATAAACTAGCAACCCGTAAATTTCCCAATCTCATTATTGGTTTGTTGATTGGTTGATGACTGGCTTCATGACATTGTCCAGTCAAAATTCAATTGCCATTCCATTTCAGCCATTCCAGAATTCCATCATTCCCATTCTCCATCGATTAACTTTCCACTAAAAACAATTGGATCTGTGGCACTGTGACCATGCTATACTATTATATGGGTGTAGGTCAAAATTAGGTACCCCAATAAGTGGATGGTTAATACTAAACTAGACTAACATCTGTGGCTGGTCCCCTAGGTCTTCCATTTTGACCCACATCCATATTTTAATATTATATATAGATGATATGATCAAGATTGTCATTTTTCATTTCACAGTCAGATAGTCATGGGACCCTATGACTCTATGAAATAGTTTTCCATTACCATATGTAATTGCCATTCAACTCATCCAGCAGCTTGTGTTCGCAGGATTGCACACAGATGATCAAGTCGGTCCAGAAAGCACGGCAGAGATACCAGGACCAGCTCGCTCGAACTATGGCTATGATTATGTTAATGTAATTCATTTGATGATCTGAAAGTCTGAAAATCTGAAAATAAAATAATAGTAATAATAATAATAATAAATTTAATAAACAATTATTGAATTGATTAGATTGTTTATGATGGATGTTGGTATTTTCTCTCTTACCCCCAACTTCACCTTTACGTCAGGGAAGTAATGCAAATTAAACCATCCGGACTGCAACAAACATTTTGGAGTTAATGGATTCCATTTCAACATTCAATCTGCATTTTCAGCATTCAATCAATCAGGAACCAATTCCCAAATACCAATTCATATAATTTGTATATGTTTCATTCAGTCGACTGGACGGTGACGGTGACGGTGACGACCGGACCATCAGATTGGGATTGGGGATTGGAATTGGAATTAATTGAGATTTTGGATCATTGCATTATGCCTTATGATGTATGGCTGAACTATCAGTTATGATTCATGATTATTGAGAGTCCAGTCAATGTCACAAGGTTAGAGAAACATAAATTGAGATTCATATTCATTGACTGATTCATTGACACATTGATTCGTTACTTCATTTACATTTCATTCATTAAGTCATTCAGTTCAACTGCTGTTGGGTTGAGAACTGGCTTTTTATGTATGTTTCGGAATGGTTCCTAGTTAGTATTGTGCTTCCCGCCATCATGTCATGGAATCATGTCATGTCATGTCATGTCATGTCATGTCAAATCAATCCATCCATCCATCCATCAAATGTCAATCTCTTATATAATCCATTACCCATGGGTCACTGACATGGACTGGAATCTGAATTTCCTGGCTCCCTGGTACATGGGATTTTCTTAATTACCTGGGACATGAACCGGAACCAATATTGGCCACCATTATAGGATACTATTTGACTATGACTACGACTATAATTTATAATTTATTTGATGTTAATGATTGATAATAACATAAGCACAGCACGCAGCACGCACATAAGTCATTAGTCATAAGCCTAAGCAGCACATAACATATTACAACCAGTTACAACCATACAACCGAATCATACAATTACCATTATTTATGTGTTATATAATTATTTGTGAATAGCTTATCTGAATTAGAATTAGATTCGATTCAATTCAATTCCACTTCAAATCAATTCAATTCCAAATTCAACAGTAAGCTAATATGTAAGCAATATATAAGGTTGTATGATGATGGCTGCATATGGATTAATATGTCAACAATTATTACCAAATGCTGCATGGCTCAGGAAGCACACAGGCTGGCAGCAAGAGTGGAAATCCGAGTCTGAATGGCAGACCAAACCTGAACAACTTGGACAAGGACGATCCTGAAGTACTACGTGCCTGGAAGTCTCTTGGCTGAAACAAAATAAAATGAAACCGAGACCATAAACCATTAAAATTAAAATCAAACGGTAACCATAACCTAACCATAATCATTAATCATATTTACTTTCCCGGGTTTATAACATGTGATCCTGTAAAAAAAATGAGATGTGGCATGGTGTGCCTGATTGTTTCTGCTGTTTTGTTTTTTTTGTTTTTTTCGATACACTACGGGGGAAAAAAACAACTTGAATCTTGAAAACAAGTAAACAATAGAAACAAACAAACAAACGCCAGTTCAGTTCACAGTTAACTTTTTTTGACTGACTGTTTGAGAGTCTGAGTCTGAGAGTCTGACAGGACAATACTGACTGACTGAACTCCCTCAGACTCAGATTCACTCCCTAAGAACTGACTGACTCACTCATGTGGACTGACGACAAGTTGAACAGGTCTTGCAAGAGGTATTTGTGGCAATGTGAGGCAAAACAGTTTTTTTTCCTCCATTTGTGTTTGTCACATGTCACATTTCACATTTCGTTGAGTTGAGGCAGATCAACGCAGCATATCCGATGAAGACCGTGCAGAACCTGGTGGAGGGGGAGGCCAAGATGAATTTCCCTGCGATCATCAGGAAAGGCAGGAACACACTTAGCATGTTGTGCGGACACAAGGACAACATCAAAAAGTTCTTCACAACCTGCAATGATGCCTTCCTGTCCCAGCTTGAAGCTCACCTTGACCCGACCAACGAATCTAGTTTATTCATGGCAAGTTTGGTATTTGTAGCTATTTGTAGGGTGTTTGAGTTTCTTATTATTTCTTATTATTCTTATTCTTCTGATTATTTGTTAGTATTTGTTAGAGGACCTTGGTGATTAATGACGATATGATATGATTCGATTTGATTAGATTCGATTCACTAGATGATTTGAGTCGAGTCGAGATAGAGATTTCATGTTGAAAACAGGTTGACACTGAAAACTTGGGAGCAAGAGCAACTGACGTATTCATGTCAGGTGTCAGTGAAAGTCAGTGAATTGAGACTTGGTGATCGGACCCATGGAAGGCCAACTACCCCCCCCAACCCAAAAAAAAAGGCTTTACGAGAGTGAAAATGATGCTCATAAACAACCTCAGTGACAACAAATCTATAGAGATTGTCAACTTGAAAATGCCATGGGTCTCTGATTCTAAAGATGCATTTTCAAAAAGGCAGGGGTGAACGTCTCCAGGTTAATCATTACAAAGTTACTCACACCAACAACACTTTCACTTAATTCACAAGGGGATCCAAAAAGAAAGACCAGTTAGTATCATCGTGTTCAGGTCTGTGCTGAAGACCTGCGACGGAGCTGGCTGCGAGGATCCCGAAGCTTCTGCCGCTGTCAATGAGATGAAAGAGAAGCTGATGGAGCAGTTTCCTTCGAAGTGGAAGGAGGACATACATACAGACTCATACGGACTTCAGACTTCATTCAGATTTCAATTTAAATAAATTACTTCACTTCGAATGATCCCCACCATGACATTTATACATATTCTTACTGGCAAATCTTCTGGCATTCTATCTGACATATCTTCTGGCATTCTATGTGGCATTCTATCTGGCATATCTTCTGGCATTCTATCTGTCAAATCTCCTGGCATTCTATCTGGTATATCTTCTGGCATTCTATCTGGCATTTTATCTGCCATATCTTCTGACATTTTTTTCTGGCATTCTATCTGGCATATCTTCTGACATTCTATCTGACATATCTTCTGACATTATTTCTGGCATATCTTCTGACATTCTGTCTGGCATATCTTCTGACATTCTTTCTGGCATTCTATCTGGCATATCTTCTGACATTCTATCTGACATCGTTTCTCACATTCTTCCCATTGAGGTCCGGCAGTGCCCGCTGCAATCTGGAAGTCGCGGTTGGCGGTTGGCGGTTGATGATCATGATGACGACGACGACGACGATGACGAGGACGAGGACGAGTGACGATGACGATGACGAGGACGGACGAGGACGATGACGAGGACGAGGACCAGTGACCAGGACCAGGACCAGTGACCAGGACCAGGATGACCAGGACCAGGAGTCCAGGACCAGGACGTGACCATGACCTGACTGGTGACCAGGAGGTCCAGGAGTCCTAATCTAACAACCCTCACCTGGCAGGTGGTGAAAAAAAACACAAACACAGCTCAATTACAAGTTACTGTATGGTTTTGTTTGATTTATTGGTTGTTCCCGCCCGTCTTAGTCACTCAACTTCGTCGGACCCGACTTCAACTGACAACGACAATGACTCTGACTCGAGTGTACTCAGAATCAGAGACCTGACCTCTCTCAATGACTCAGACTCAGACTCAGACTGACGGACTCAGACTCGACTGACTCGACTCAATTTCAATGACCAGTTTATTTTAAAATGTTTGGATTTGATAGTAAATCACGCTGCTGCAGCTGTGTATCTGTTTTAATTTGTTTTGGGGACCCAGGTTCCAACTTCCAAGATCAGAAAGACATTGTCAGGACACCGCGCTCTTGGACGAAGAGAAGCTCGAGGTGCATTCGAAGAAGGCCGACATGGAGAAGGGCTACAAAGATCTTACCTCGTTGTACCTGTGTGGCTCCAAGTCAGGCGTGGCCTACTGCGGCATTGAGAACTGCGGCTTGCCATCAGTTCGCTTGCAGGCTCCCTGGCTATGGAGACACTGGACATTGGACATTGTGGACTTTTTTATTTATTTTTTTTTGGGGGGGGGAAGGGGGAAGGCGGTGGGTCAGGTCACACACGCACACAGGCCACAGGCCACATGAAAACAAAAACAAAAAACTCAAAAAACAAAAACTAATTTGACTCAAAAAACTAATTTGACTAAACCAAGGTTTTGGGATCCAAGATGATCGTTGCCGCCGCCATCAGCGAATTGATGGAGTACTTCGGGGTGAATGGCCTTGCTGAGGCCAGGGATTTGTTCCAGTCAATGGCTGCTTCGGACATCCCTGACCCCAGCTCCGGAATCTTGGGCATGTGTTCTGTTTTCTTGCAGTGGGTAGTGTATGACTATGAATGGTTCACTGGTTTAAGTTGTTTGGTGGTTGGGTAAATGTGAGAGTGGATTTAAACATTTTAAACATCCTAAAAAGACTTTGTTGAATGGGATTATGGGATTAGATTCAATATGATGGGGTTATTTAACTTAAATCAGTTAATGTTCTGTGTTCTGATCTGTTCTACTGTTCTAATGCCTGCCCTGCCTGAAGGACTGATGGACGGACGGATGATTCCGGATAATGATTCGGATGGTTGTGGACAGATATATATATATATAGATGATATAATATGGAAACTTTGAATAATTTGGGTTAGGGTTTTGGTTGTTTGGGACTTGTAGCCTCGGCCTCGGCATTGTGAGGAAAACTTCATACCTTGTCCGCTGGCTTCTTGCGCACTGGCGATCTGTTCTATCTGCCGATGGGTTACATGCTTTGCGAAAAGAACATGGTGGACAACAACGTGAGCGTTAGGCGGGACAACACGACACAACTCAGTTAAATTTTGCATCATGTCACTTTCACTTACACTCACAAGTAAGTCGTGATGTCTGATGTCGTGTCACAAGTGTACACTATTACACGACAAAGTGACAAAGTCGACAAAGTGTTACAGTTATTGGCTTTAACAACTTAACCAGACTAAGCTGGGACTCAGACTCAGGACATTAGACTTAGGGCTTCAAGGTATACGGACTCGACTTGACACTTGACTGACATTGGCACTGACAGACTGATAATGACTGTTTTTTTTTTTTGCCTTCTCTCTCTCTCTCTTGACTCTCAACTCGACTCAGTCAACTCTTTTGATTTTGCATTTTCCCGTTATTTTACCTTTATTGTTCTTATCTCTCTATTTATCTCTATTTGATAGTTGATACTAATACTACCCTGGAACCTGGAGCCCTGCAGGTACACCCCCATCTTCTTCACGGAGCTTACCGAGTACAGTCTGGCCATTGTGATGGACCAGGCCAAGCCCAACAGCGGCAGTGAGTTGGTGGCCTGGGTGCTGGGCCTCCAAGAGTTGGAAATTCCAAACTTCGAGCAGCTAAAGCGGGCAGACGATTTGAAGCCGAAGCTGCCTGGCTTTGGCTTTGTGAAGGAAGAGCAGGAGGAGGGTTTGGATGACGACAACCAAATCGAGCCCTTGGCCTTGGAAAACGTGAACCTGGAGGCACAGCCCTCTGAGAATGACAACAAGCCTCATGAACCTGAACAAGTTCAGAGCACAATCGAGGCTCCGGAGATGGAGTGCACAGCGGCTACGGATGAAAAGGAGGTTGAGAAGGATGAGAAGAATGAGAAGAAGGCAACCGAGACAACTGAGACAACTGAGACGATGGAAATGGAGGTGACGCAGCCAGATGAGAAGAAGGATGAGACTTTGCCTGATGAGAAGAAACCTGAGACTTTCCCGTTCCCTGAGACCGTGCCGTTGGAGCCTGAGCAGCAGGTGGAGGCCATGGATGTGACGGAGAAGAAGGATGAGATGCAGCTGGAGGAAAAAAAAAGCCCAGCGAAGAAGGATGAGATGCAGCTGGAGGAAAAAGAAAACCCAGCGAAGAAGGATGAGATGCAGCTGGAGGAAAACGAAAACCCAGCGAAGAAGGATGAGATGCAGCTGGACGAAAAAGAAAACCCAGCCAAGAAGGATGAGATGGAGCTGGACGAAAAAGAAAACCCAGCCAAGAAGGATGAGATGCAGCTGGAGGAAAAAGAAAACCCAGCGAAGAAGGATGAGATGCAGGTGGATGAAAAAGAAAACTCAGCTGGACGAAAAAGAAAAGCGCCAACGGAGAACAAGCCGAAAAAGGAGAAACCTGAGAAGACCCAGACCGAGAAGGAGAAAAAGGATAAAAAGCAAAAGAAAAAAGATGCGGACACGAAGAAGCAGCGAAGCATGGCCGACTTCCTTTAGGGATTTAGCTTTGCTTGCCATAAAATGGCACAATCTTTCAACTTTGGCAAGATCTTTAAAACAAGATCCATGCCCAAGCCTAAACACGCTAGGGGTGGCGTGACATGGGAAAAAAATGCATTTTTGGACAGGTAGCATTTTTTGCAAGAAGCGTTTTACACATTGACCCAACGGTGTAAAACGCTTGTTGCATACTGAAAGAAAAATGTTTTCTCAAAACGCTTGTTTAGCCCCCGGACCTAACAACTAAGCAACCTAACAAGTAAAATCTTGGGAAATCTCTAAGCCATTAAGCCTAAGTTTTATCCCGTGAAAGAGAAGACTTTGTTTCATAGGTTCCAAGAAAAGGCACTGGAATTCACTGTTCCTGATACGCAGTCCATCCATACTGAGCAATTTGTTTACGGCCTCACCCAATAATGACGACCATTTCGAATCTGGGAATGATCTCAATACATTTAAAATTGCCGAAGATTAATGTTATTAATGTTGGAAACACGTTAACATAGATTTAATATGATTTAATATGATTTAATATGATTTAATATGATTTAATATGATTTAATATGATTTAATATGATTTACTTATTTATATCAAACAGCAGGTTGTGAAGCCGTTGAGTTGTGGCTGAACACCAATCCTCATCCCAGAATCCGCTTTCCGCAGCCGTCCCATTTTTGGTCACCAAGCGGTTGGCGCCACTGGGGATGTTGACCAATGAAAAATGGCACCAAAATGGCCCCAGTTTATGACGTGTCATGGTCAACCTTCGGTAATCCACCAAAAAATGGGGGTTGCAACCGCTGTTTTTGGGTTTATGGTTATGTTCTGATAGCATCAGTTCCATAGCAACAAATAGCAACAAACCTCCCCAAGATTGGGCATGGCTTGATTTTTCCATCCTGAGGTTTGACTCCATGCAGCATGCCAGTGAAGAAGCCGCAACTTGTCCGCAGAACGACGTCTGCACGACGCGACGTCTGATGCGGCGCGGCTCGGGATGCTGGGTACACTGGGGACATCTGGGCGGCTCCCAGGAGAAGAGGAGGAACAAACAGGTGCGAAATGAGCTGGAAAATACCCTCTGGTAATGACTAACATAGTGAAAATGACCATTTATAGTGGATTTTCCCATTAAAAATGGTGATTTTCCATAAATGGTGGTTTAATGGTGGTTTAATGGGATTTATAATAATGGGAATATATACCCTTTGGTAAACGATCCACCATTTTCAATGAGTAAATCCACGAACTAAATCACCATTTTCAGTAGCTATGTTGGTTTACCAGAGGGTATCGCTGGAACCCAGAAATTGAGCTGTCGCACACTATGACCCTCTGGTAATTTGTTACAGTTTGCTATTGAACATGGTGATTGATAGTTGATTTAATTACCGAGTAAAAATGGTGATTTTCCATAGCAAACTGTCAGTTCACCAAAGGGTAAAACATACTAAAACCAACCATAGGGGCTTAGACCCTTCCATTTAAGGCCATTTTGGGGCTATGTTCAAACTAAAAAAAAACTGCGAAAAGTGTTGCGCCCAGAACATCCCAGAACTGGGTTTTGGACCACTTTGCTTCTGATGGGTAAGTTTAAGATGATGGAACAAATCCATGATCGAAGGAGGTGCCTTTGTGACAGACCCAGAACTGGTCGTTGAGCTGGACAATGGATGAAGTATGATGAAATGGGTTACCTTGACGCAGTACTTTTTGAATCTTTTCGAAGTAGAAGCGCAATTATTCTAATTAATATGTTGTTGGCGGTGTTTTTTTTTCTACCTTGCCTTGTCTTATTTCGTTTTATCTATTTGACGAACTATTTAAGTCTATCGATGATATGACCTACAAGCTGGTGCCCCCATTAAAAGTTGGTTTATAAATCATAGGAACTAATATCTAATAGAAATTATAGATATATGATATATATACATATGTATATACTTCTTTATTTATATTAGATATATAAGTTGGGTATATCTACCATTTAATTCAACTATCATAAACTACAAGTTGGTTATACCGACCATAAACCCATATAAACTCTAGTTGTACAGTTGTACCAGGCGCAAGCCAAAAGATACCTGGAAGCGTTGAACGAGCAACTGCAACAGGAGCGGGAACGGTTGGATTTGTCGAGTAAGAAGAGAGTATGCAGCCCAGCATTTGATCGGAATATGACGAGGATATATATATATATATATATATATTATCTATATAAACTTATATATATATATACATATGTATGTGTGTGTGTAAAGATGGGAGGACTCTCTCTCTCTCTATATATATATTCTATATATATATATATATATGCATTTGATATATATATATATATCTATGTATATGTATGTATGAATGGCCGTAGTATGTATGCAACTTATATATGTATACAGACGCATGTATATGCATATATATATATATATATATGCAGATGCATAAATGCATATACTGATATACTCATATATATTTACAGACGCATGTGAACAAATAATTTTATTTGCTTATAGATGCGAAATGATACATATATATATGATTACATACATATACATATATATATATATACATAATTATATATATATGTATTTACCAACAAATGCATATTTACCTATATATAATTATATACACATCCATATGCACATGCATACAAATGTATGAATATAATATATATATATACACTTTTGTTTATTTATTTAGGCACATCTCTATATATATAAATATGTAATGTATGTATGCATATGCTAAAATAGTTTGTCAAAGAGGTGTGGGTTTCACGGACGCCTCAATGATGGTGGACCCACTATGGGGAACCCACCATGGGGAACCTGATCAACTTTGCTTCAGCGCCTTTTAACTTCACAATGAACCTTCCAAACCATCGTCATGAACAGATATGAACGGTCATTAATGTTATTATTTAAAAAAAAAACGATGGTTTGTTCATGACGGTCATATTTCACACGAACAAACCTCGTCAATATAAATTAACGGTTGTTATTGTTTGCCATTGTGTATTCTACCTTCGTATACAGTAACCCTGTGGCAATAAAACATGACAGTTGAACATCCCCATCAAGAATGGAGGTTTGTAGCTGGGAAAATCATCCAACTGTAGTTGGGTTCTTTTCCAGCAAACCATGGAGCTGATTAGCAGGGGGTATTTCTCACTATTGAGTAACTATTGTTGTTTTATGTTCTTTGATAAGTTCATAATGTGAACCCCGCAATTCATATCAATTCATACACCTACTGTAATCAAAAATGGTTTGTTGATTAGGGGGTGCCCTCCTTAAATCATGATAACATGATCGATAATATGATTAAGATATCATATCATAACATATCATATCTTATCATGACATTACATAACATAACATGATTGATGATATGCTACTTAGTGGGCACCCCAAATAAAAGAACCTTTTGGGAGTTGAGTCAACCTTGTCGCCTAGGCCCAAGCTCGGAAAGATGCAGAGGCGATGTCAGATGTCGCTGTGGGTTGCCTCGATGTTTCGAGCAGTTGGTTGGCTGAAGATAGGGACTAAGTAACTAATCAAAAAGACATTGGATGATCAGCAATCTTCAGAGATCATCGGATGAATTTGTGATTTTTTTTCAAGATGTTTGGCTTTTGTTGGGTGCATTTAAGGATGTGGGGTAGGTTTTTTTCCTCGGGGATGATCATGCTGGGGGTTGCCCGGTTCCCCTTGTGGATGTAAACTGACTTAGCAGATACAAACAGAATTTCGAGCAATTTACCATGTGCAGATCATGTTCAACTAGATAAACCCTTGGTTTCCATATGTTTTCTATGTGTACCTCAAGATAAGTGAGATAATTCTTCATATCCTAGCCTATATTTTTCATAGGTTTTTAGCATGTTTCATGGGTTTTCTATGAGTTTTCCAGGTTTTCTGTGGGACGGTTGGCTCATCCACCTGAATGCTTCGCCGCCGCGAACGGAAAAAGGTGGTAGAGAAGCAGCGGGATCGGCAAGCGATTCTGGAGGAGGCAAGGGTCTGAAGTCATGAGGGGATCCCCGATTTTCTACTGGTTACCATCTGGTAAATTAACATAGACCCTGAAAATCACCAATTTTGTGGTGGAAACTAATCTTCCAACCCCTATCTACCAGGGTCTATGTTAATTTACTGGAGGGCAATACTTGTTCTTGACGTAGGGATGGGTCAAAACCACTTATTTCAATGGCCATTTCAGGATCCTAGAATGGAGGTACCTACCATATATAAGGCCTTCATGACCTATGTAAGGGGATATACCCCAGAAAATATGGCCAAACATATGGTACGTTTACGTACCTCCATTTTAGGATCCTGGGGATCTCCCATTGATTATTACCATATTTTGGAATATAACAATCATGGAATCTAATAATGGGATTGCAATGGGTTTCAGAAGTCATGGGGTATCCCCAAGTCACCATGGCTTTTCAATGCTAAAATGATCTAATGACTTGGATGTTTTTTGGGGTCATGACTTAGGAAACCCTCAAATGATGATTTCATGGTTTTCATGTTTTCATCTTTTTTTTTTCAAACACATATTATGGTAAGTATTGCTTTTCTCCGATGGACAAATTATGTGGACATGCTCGTTTTCAACGCTTTTTGACCTTGGAAATGATGGTTTCAAGGCGTTTCAAACACATCGATGTCACATCGTCTTCGACGTTGTTTTTACGTTTTTTTGGGGGATGATAATCCCCATGTAGAAACACATCACATATGTTTGAAGGAAGGCTGACCTTCTCACCTTAAAGAGTTTCTGAGCGACGTACCCTCCAGTAAACATACAAAAAACGATGGAACATCATATTGTTTACTAGGTATATCATGGAACATCATAATTTTTACTAGGCAAATCATGGAACATCATAATTTTACTAGGTAAATCAACTATCAATGGCCATGTTCACTAGCTATCCTACTTTACCGGAGGTCCGCGGTTCCAGAAAAAGCACCAAGCGCCGGTCGGATCCAGGTACAGCGTAGCCACAGGAATGCCAGTGCGGAGCGGGAAACCTTAGGACCTCACGACATCTCACGACCGAAGCCTGGAATCGTGGTTTACCCTCTGGCAAACATACAAAAAACGACGGAAAATCACCATTTTCAATGGGAAAACTATGGAAAATCACTATTTTCAATGGGAAAACGATGGAACATCACCATGCTATTAATGGGTATATCTTGGTATATCAACTATAAATTGCCATTTTCAATAGCAAACTGTTTGTTTACCAGGGGGTAATGGAGCTATATATACCAAATATTAATCTTACAAAATCTTGAACTGGTTGGTGGTTTGGAACATGTTTTATTTTCCATTTCATATATGGGAATATTAATCCCAACTGACTTTCATATTTTCAGAGGTGTGGCTCAACCACCAAGCAGTTTAGATATAGGGAAATCTTCCCCATGGCCGCAAGATTCAGGTTAGTGAAATATGATAATTTACCCATCCAGAATCCATGGATCACAGCCTTGCAACGAATCTTGGAACTGGGTAATTTAAGCCAGGTTTGATACAACACAAAAGAATCATGTGGGTAAAACAATGTCATAAATAAACCACCCATGACTGGGAATGGTAAACATATATACCACATATATTTATGGTGATGACTGGGGGATGGTAAACATGACATTGTTTTACCCACATTGCAGTTAATTTATGGAACATGAAATGTCATAACACTCCGTAACATTTACTGGCTGGTAATTTTAAATATTTTTTATTTTCCATAATATATGGGATAATCCTTCCCATTGACTATTATTTTTCAAGATGGTTAAAACATGTTAAAACCACCAACCAGTTTAAGTTTGGGTGTATTTGTGGCATTGACAGTTTGTGCTTTTTGGGAACCGACCCCACTTGAATCCTTCTCCCAAGGGCTGAATTTTTGTGGAGCGGTGACACGGTGACCAAGGCTCCAAAAGAAACAGCAGAAGAAGCAGCTCCAGAAGGAGGTCATATGGTTTGTGAAATCACATGGCAGGTAGCAGATTTTCGTAGCAGATGACATCAGAATTTCCGTTTTTTTATGGGGGGAACATGGGGGGAACCTCTCCATTCTTCGAATTAGATCTAAGTTAAAACATATAAAAACATGTCATAAGTCAACCAGGGGAACTATTTTATTCATGTTTGTTCGGGGTTGACCCCCAAAACAATGGTGCAGCATCGTTGCGAAGACCCTGCCAGGCAGCTCTGGATTTGCTGGTACCTCTGGGATGGGCGAAGCGGCGGAGCTGGCTGGGTCGACTAGCTGTTGATGGTTTATTTTGGTTTACCACGTGAATCTTAATATGAAATCGTGGGGTACACTTAATATATCTTAATATATGAAGGGGATATCATATTTTAATAGGATATTCAGTGTATATATGATTAAGATATATTAAGGGGATATCATAGTTTAATAGTGGGATATATCTTAATTGATATACATCCAATATCATTCAATATTATAATCATACATCCAATTTTGATATTTTATATTTTCGTGGGATATTCAGTGTATATCTGAATTGGATGTATGATTAACCAATCAGTTTTTTACGATCTCGTGGGAACATGATCCAGTGATCCAGTGGTCGGGAGCATATTTTGGAGCTCCGGGCGTTCAACTTTCGACAAAAAGTGGGGAGCCAGTTGGAGCTACACTCAGAGGTTTCCCAACCACATGATAGAGAAATCATGATAAATCCCAAATGAATAGTGAACTTTCATAATCAACTATTATGATAGGTAAATCATGATAAATCTCAAATGAATAGTAATTTGAACAGTAAACCACTATTTTTCGGATGGATTTTCAAGTGATGATGCATTACTAAAAGAATCTAAAAGATCTATCCTAGGGTGAACTAACAGTTCGACGTGGAAAATCCAGAGTTTGTGGATCATTTTCCGAAATCCATGGGGTTTTCCATGGATTTTCCACATCTTTTTGTGGCTTTTACCCTCGGCTAAACTATGCCGTAGTGCATCCCCTAATGGGATAGGGGGCTACCATCCAGGCCCGAGTCGAAAAGCAGAAAGGCGCCGCAGAGCAGCGATTGCAGGTGGCCAAAATGGCGCAGGGAGGACCCAGTTGGCAGCGATTTGTCGATGGCTTTTCGGTTTTGACGATGGGATTTCGATGGGAATTCGGATCGGATTTCGTTTGAAATGGAAGAATAGTAGGATGATGTAGGATTTAGTTTCTTAATGGAAGAGTTCATCGGGTTTTAATAGAAGAATAGTGGGATTTCATGGGATTCTATAGGATTTAGCGGGAGGATAAGTTGGATTTACTGGGATAGTAGCAGGACGGCGCGGGATGATAGTGGGATAATCATGGATCTTCTTGGATTTTGAAAGAAAATGGTTGGGCTATCAACACTTTGCATTGCGAATTTATGTGCCAATGATAAGGATTTAACTGAATATATACAATATTATATCATTACATATGTTACATAAATATATATATATATATACATTATATATAATTACACTATACATGTGTAATTATATATGTATATACATATCAATCAATGCGTGTGGATTGATGTGCCTTTTGGTCGCTGTGCTGTAGATCGATAGGCCCCCGGTGGGCGTGTTACGCAGGTTGAATAGTTATCATCAAGCATAGTAGGCTTTCTACCCTCTGGTAAACCAACATAGCTATTGAAAATTGTGATTTTCCATGGTTATATGTAAGTTTACCAGGGGGTACCCCGAAAATCATGATTTTCGAATCTGTCAAGTTTGCTTTGTCCTGATTTATCTCGCTGAAATGCACATGTGACGAAACTGAAGGGGTTCCTATTTGGAAAGGCCATGCCCATCCATGCCCACCAAGGATGGATAGGACCCTGGCAGCTGAAGAACAATATCGCCAGCAGGACGGTGGTTCATCCCTGAAGCGGGGCCATCATGACATATCATGACCTCAAAGGAGTAGTTACTATAAGATCTATAAGGGAATCCTCCACAGCCGAACTCTTCAGGTTAGTGAGGGAAAAAGATCTATTTTTTCCAGATTACTTAAAAAAAAAACTTGTGAAATATGATATCATTTATTTTTCCCAGATTGATGTGACGGGATATTACCACCATATTTCCACAGCCTCGAAGTACCGGGCCGCAACTTATGGGATGTGAAGGGACGGCATGGAACACTTCTGGGTACCGTACCGGTGGTTTCAAGATGCTTATGCTCTGGCATCAATGGCTATTTCAGGAACCTAAATTGGAGGTACCTACCATATATAAGGCCTATAAGGCCTATGTAAGGGAATATCCCCACAAAATATGGCCTTATATGGTACAGTCACCATGTTTAATGGGTAAATCAACTATTTCGACTGGGCCATTTTCAATAGCTACGTTAAATTACCAGAGGGTACATGGAGAGGACTTTGTCTAGCGTTAATATGCGTTAAGGGATGTAGTAAAGTTAACCTGGTTTTATTGCGCATTTTTGAAGATTCATGCTCCGTACTAATGTGGGTAAAACAATGTAATGTTTACCATCCCCCAGTCATCACCATTTTTTATAGGTGGTATAAACTTACCATTCCCAGTCGTGGGTGGTGTATTTATGACATTGTTTTACCCACATTAACCATTCAATAACCATATATAGTCATCAAATAACCACATATAACCATTAAATAACCATATATAACCATATATAACCACTTTTGCTATGATAAACAGCCAAGTTTTTCTCTTTAACAGCTGTTGTGGTTGTCCATTTGGCACGATCCAAAATCCTTTGATTTGAACCTGTTCTGTTTCCGTTGGAAAATTGCCATGCCCGTATTGGGGGTACCCAAGCGAGATCCCTTCGACATGCCATAGCGTCATGAAAATCTCACCATTTTTTCGAACGGCACAGTTATCTGTAAATGGTCAATTTTCCATAACCATGTGACAAATTACGGAAGCTAAATATGGCTAAGTCCTACTATTTCTATCTATTTCTCATTATCATGTCAGTATTTCCCCATGATTCCTATGAAATAATCATAGAATAAAATCTCTCATAGAATTGGATGATGGGAAAATTGAAACCGGAAACCCCTATATTTGATGGTAAAAACCATGGTTTCCTGTAGATTTTCCCGTAAACCAATCCATTGAATCTCATGAAATCCAACAAAAAAACACAGGATTCACTAAATTTGGACTCCAAAAACTCTGACCCCTGGAACGAATCCAAGGAGCTCCTCAAGCAACAGAAACATCGGGAAGACGAGTCGCTGCTCATGCGAAGACAGCGCCCTACCCTTGGCTGGATGTTCAGACCTGACATTTCACCCTTGATTTAAAGTCAAGGTAAAGTCAAGGTTGACTATGTTGACTCAAGCAGTGATTCGAAAATAGAGATTGTTGGCATGTTTGTTTTGATATGTTTTGATGGTTTATCCATGTTTATCCCATTATAATCCCATCATTACCCATAGTTCGTTTGTTGAAGGGGGAGCTTTGGATAGCCTTGATCCCCATGAACGGGAGGTATGAGTCCTCTCAAGCTGCGCAGCAAGACTCCAAGCAGAAAGAAAAGGAGGCCGCTGGACTGGTAGCAACAGCCTCTTCCATCAAAACATAGGTGGAAGAAATCCTCTACCAGTGGCTAACTATTGGCAACTATGAAAAGGAAAAACCATTGGTAACTATGGGTAGTGATGGGATTATCATGGGATTTTTTCATGGGATAAACATGGATAAACCATCGAAACACAGCAAAGCCATGGTTTCCAGCATCAACGTTTAAGTGGTGATTTTTTTCCGGGAAACCCACCAGAATTGGTAAAACTACTGGATAAGTCTGGTTCCCCCCCAGTTGTGTTTGTAGGTTTATAACATTTCATAACTCCCCCCCTAACTCATACAAACTCGACCAAAAAAGTATCTCATAAGCCATGGTGAAAATGATAAGTTTGTTTATACATCCAATCAACATCCATTAACTATAGTTATAGGATGTTATAAGTATCATCAACACTCATAAATCGTCCAATTGGAGTTATTGTCACCAACTTACATCGCTATCGCTTAAACGACGCGGGGCTTGGACACTTTGGATCTCGCCCCAGCTGTTTCGACGCCAGGCAGACCAGCGATTGGCCTCGGAGTGGAAGCGAATTGCGTCGGGGCACGTGGAGATTCCGAGCGTCAGGGCACGGGAGGAGGTCAAGGCGACTTTTTTGATTCAACATGGCCATAATTCGAAAGTTCGTCGATTTACTGATTTAGCCATTGAAAAATGGTGGATCTTTCTGATGTTCCAGTTCGTTTTTTGAAAACGTTTACCAGAGGGTAATGTCTATCTACAAGGTCTTGAAAGGTTTGTTTAACTTGGTGGGCTATTGGCCCCCAGTAGCTCTTAAAGACATTCAACTCGAGGCAGTACATCAAGTCGGTGGTATCTATGTTTCCAAGGCCACCGAAGGATAAATTTGTTTACTGCCATGATAAATACTTGAGAAATCCAGAATTTCTTCCAGATGTTTCTGGATTTCTGGATTTTGATGATTAATTTCTGTATTTAATCAATGGGAATTTCAGGATCCTAAAATGGAGGTACCTACCATATATAAGGTCAGGCCTTTGTAAGGGGATCTACCCCCAAAATATGGCCTTATATGGTACAGTACCTCCATTTTAGGATCCTGAAATTCCCATTGTATTTATGATGTTCCCAGTGCTGAATCCAGGATGTTGGGAACTTGGGAAAGTTTGAAATCGACGTGCGAAATCAACTTGGGACTTTCGGCCCTGCAGTTCTAAGTAATGTGGTAAAGCCTACTGCCATAAACCAGCCATCGCCATTTTCGTAGTAGGGACTTGAATAAAAATTGGAGATTGTTACGTACCATATTATAGGGATGTTGTATGGTTTTTATGTTCATTGTTACCTATTATCGGTGTGTATATTGCAAGATGTTATTACACTTGGCGTATCCTATTTCTGCAGCTTCAGAAATCCTGCACCAGAAATAGGATGTCATGATCATCCCGCTATGGTCCCAGTGTTCTGCTGGAGTCCCACTTCTTCCACCTTTTCCCAACTGGTAAACAGTAAACAGTGTTATGTTGAGTTATAGTGATATATTATTACATATATGATATAGTGGGTTAATGATTATATAATATATATAATCATATATATAATCATATATATATAATCATATGTATAATCATATATATAATCATATATATAATCATATAGTGGTATTATTTACTATAATATGAGAATTATATGATCACAGTGTTGAGTTATAGTGGTATTATTACACAATATTACACATGCTATCCCAACTAAACCATAGAGTTATACACCATAAATCAATAGAACTGTAGAAATCATACATTTAGTTACTGTATTTAAATATTTAAACATTTATAGTATATACCATAGATATGGTATCTGTAACTATAAGTATGGCATTATACTATGTATCTATGATTACATGGTATTAAACAGATAGTATGAGCAAACCATGCATAATACATAGTATAATGCCATACTATAGGTGTACCATATCTCTATGATTACCATTGTCTATTCAACTAGAGATACTGTACAGATTCCATATTCTATAGTTTTCAGATGTTTTCAGTATATCCATACATAGTTAAAGATACAATATTTAACTATATAAGCATATAGTATGGTACCATATCTCTATAATTACCCTCTGGTAAACTAACATAACTATGGAAAATCACAATTTTAATGTGAAAATCCACTATAAATGGTCATTTTCAATAGCTACGTTAAATTACCAGAGGGTACCTCTATTAGTTTCGGTAAATCCATCGGTAGCCCAGGGCTAAGCCTCCGGAAGCCGAATTGCCATGGCCTCAGAGACGTCGGTCACGCTATTCGGCTGTGGATGGGCCTTGAAGTGAAGGGATGGCTTTGGGCACCTTACAATAGGTATTATATTGTTATTATATATGATAATCATCCTAGTAATCATATATATATATAATCATATGATTAATCATATATTCGTATACTATATATATAATATGATTAATCACATATTCATATACTATATATATAATCATATATGATCATATGCATGAATATATTCATATAGAGTTTCCGGAGCATCATTTAAGAAGCATCGATTCTGCCGACCAAGGCCCGGAGGGATGCTTCACAAGATCCGGGAGAATCAGAAACGTTTGGAGCCCCACGGACCTGGTTATTTACCATTTATAGATGGTTTACCTGGGTTTACCTATTAAAAAAATGTAATTTTCCATGGCTATGTTAAATAACCGGAGGGCAAGGGTTTTTAATGGGTAATATATAATTGGTTTTTAATGGGTTAGTAATGGAAGTTATGCACTTTAATGGGTTTATAAATTGGTTTTTAATGGTACCTACAGGGATAATCATAATAATGAAGATATGAGTAGAATGGTTTTGTTTTTAATGGGAAATGGTTCGTTTATAGTAACAGAACTATGGGATATGGTTTGTTTATAGTGATTTTAACGGGATTAATGGGTCTTTTAATGGGTTTGTAATGGTACTTACAGGGATAATAATGGGATTACAGTGGGAAATGATGAGATATATCTCCCCTGGTAAACCAACAGCTTGCGAACTGGAAAATGCACATAAATGCACATTCTTATGCACCTTGCCTAGAGGATTTACAGAAAAAACATGCGTTTTTTCATAGTTATGTTCATTTGCCAGTGGGCAGCTGGTGATTTAACCAACTAAATTGGGTGCATGAATATTTTGAAAATTGTCATGGAGAATTGAATATTAGGTCATGTGTCTTTTTTCTTGGTGGATGAGTTTGAAGAAGAGAGACAATCGCGATTTGAAGGTGATTCATGCGCTTCATGCGGTGCATTCACTGACTCTTTCCAATCCTTAGTCTGACTCTGAAGAGTTTGTTCTCCACAATCTACCCTCTGGTAATTTAACATAGCTATTGAAAATAGCAATTTATTATAGTGAGTTTTCCCATTGAAAATGGTGATTTTCCATAGTTATGTTAGTTTTACCAGAGGGTATGCCCCCCATAGTGTGGTGTGTTGATGCCAAAACCTGCTGAGCGATGATAGTCAGCCCTACAACTGCGAGTGTCCTGAAGCTGTTTCTGGAAATCCATATCTGCTTGGTGGTGACTGGAACCATGGAATGTTATGACTTTCCATTCAGTTGGGAATTTCATAACCCCAACTGACGAACTCCATCATTTGTCGGAGGGGTGGCGAAAAACCACCAACCAGATACCATATTATACCATATATATATATATTATATCATATTATACCATGTTATACCAATGTCTAGTGAACTGGGAAAACCTGGTAAGTATCCATCCCTTTTTGCCGGTTCCGACCTTTTTTCTCGCACGCGATGCGGCCGATGCGGTGCAACTGAGCTGAGGCGTCGATACTTTGGTCGACACCATGGGAGTGGCCCTGGTTCAGAAGCAGAGGGCGCAGGACTGGACCAGGTCTATTGCCCCAATTACCCAGCTAAAATGAGATATGCAAACGGATTATTGTTTACCCAGCTGGAAATCATCCTAATCCTATTGTTACAAAAATTATCCTATTATTACCCAATATTACCCAGCTCATAGTGTTTTTTTGGTCACAATAGGATTATGTCTCACCTAATATGAGTCAAAATAGCCATTGGGGGATGAACCTCCATAAGCCCCAGCTATGTTCATCCCCTGTTATGATTTACCCTTTGAAGCAAACCTACAAAAAACCATGGGTTAAATCACCATGCTATTTTGCTGGGAAAATCAACAAACTAACTTTCTATGGCCATGGATGCAATAGCAACCTGTAAACGTTTACCAGAGGCTAAATTCCAAGATTTCACCAGCCTGTTTCATAAGGTAAATAAGGTTACCAGATGGTATATCTCATCCTGAATTACCACATTTCAGGGATTCACCTCCATCAGACCCCTGCTATTTTGATGACAGTCACGGTGACGCATTGAACATGCAGATTTTTTTTTGTGGACCACCTCATCATTTTTTCCATACCCTCTGGTGACTTTGCGAGTTTCTATGCGAAATCATCATTTTTTCATAGGTAATCCACCATTTATTTGGGTAACTAATCATATTTTCTGCTGAAAAACCATAGTAATCCACATTTTGGTTTATGCTGATTTTTTTTTTTCCATGTCCGTAGCTTGGTTTCACTACCGGAGGGTCTTTCGGACGCATGAATCCCAGCGACTCCCCCGAAGTCTATTCGAGGCCTCAAAAAATCCGTTGAACAGTCGCCCAAAACAGCCTGGTGGTCTATGAAGAGGATATCCTCAATAGTTACTGTAATGATATAGTTGGGGGATGTGGGCCATGCCACCACTATCCACCACTCAATTGTGCAACTGGGATGAGGCAATGCAACACAGGAACCACCCCATGTCGATCGTGGAAAATTCTATGACATCTGTATTTCCATGGGAAAACCAGTGGATTCCCGTCACTTTTCCCAGACGTGTCCATGCCACGTTTGACCACGACCGACGCAGCTCAAAACGGGGCCGGCCTCGCGCGGCGTTCAACGGGCACTCGGCCGCGGGGCGGCGCGGGGCGTGCGGCGCCAGCGCCGAATTTGATGCCGCGAAGACGCTCGCCCTCGAGGTACCGCGGTGCCGAATGATGGGAGTTCTAAGTCAACCAACTGGATAGGATGGATAGGTAGTTCAATCCTTGAATCGTGGCACCAGCTGTGGCCATTTTTTCCCTAACAGCAATAGCTGTTCGAGTGGACCTGAACGCGTCATTTCGTCCTTTAATCTTTTGGTATAATGTGGTCAAAACAATGTTATAAACCACCCATTTCGGAATGCATTGGTTTATACCACCTATAAAAATGGTGATGACTGGGGAATGGTTTATGACATTGTTTTACCCACATTAGGAATATCTACTAACCAGCTAAGATTTTAATATTTTGCAGGGTATCTAAGATTGGCAATTGCGGCAATGATTTTGGCGGTTTTTGATAACCCCCAGAACAGATGGGGATGAGTATTTAAGCCCTAGGGGGCCACAGATCTTTATGTTTAGATATGTTTAGTATAAATAAATACCATCTAATCTGCGTAATTTAGCGAGGGCTGACGAGGTACGAGGTGAATCTTTGCAATTTAAGCGAGGTGAATTAATTAAATTCAGAAAACGAGGTGGGCAGAAATTGCTTTCAAAGCATGTGTAACGAGTGAAAAAACTTTTCGGGCTCCAGAAAGTTTTTTTTGAATTTAGGGTGCATTCAGACCCCGTGAAAAAAAAACTTTCTGGAGCCCGAAAAGTTTTTTTTTATCGTAATTTCAGTAAGTGCCCTGTGGTGGCATGCCCGGTTGTTCCAGGACTTCCGTATTTGTTCTACAGTGAAACCACTGTTTAAGAACCCACTGCATTAAGAAACTCAGGGGCTGGATTGCTGGATTCAACTCTGTCAACCAGCTAATTGAAATAAGAACCCTAGGGAACCCTGAAATTTTGGTCAATAGTTCTTATTCACCTTTCCCAGGTAGCGCGACTAGATTCTAAAATTGCTAAAGCTTGAGGTGTGGCGGGGTATCTTGGTGCTGCTGCTGCAGCTTCTCTTCTCTGGGGTCGAATTTGGGGGGAATCGAGCCCCTGCAAATCCGCTTGTAAAAGAGGCATCTCGGAAACAGGAAAACTTTTTAGGCCCTGAAAAGTTTTTTCAGGATCCCCAAGCCTCTGGAGCCCAGAGCGTTGCTGCAACGACGACAAAGATAATTCAAAAAAGTTCAACCCAAAAGGAGGCAGAGGACTAGTTCGAATGGCTTGCGGTCGAGAAAGAAATGGGACGAGGGCTGAAATCCGTTTTGAATGTAACGAGGCGAGGACTGAAGATTTAATCAGAGGGGAAAAGTAGATTTAAGACGAGGAAACCGTTTTGAATTTAAAGTAAATTTTGCAGATCTAATTTCATTGGGGTGCCCAATAAACCGACTACCCAGAAGTGAAATTTCTGGAGGTTTATAGCTGGCAAAATCATCTATGGGCCTTACATGGGCGATTTTCCAGTGCCATCTTTGACTACCGGGGTGTACCGGTAACCCCCCTGAAAAAATGCCCATGAAAATCATCGCTACTTTTCTGGGATTTCATCATGTCTGTTCTATCCTTTTTGGGCTTAGTATCACAGAATTGGATGGGAACATTTTAACCGGAAACCCTTAGATTTGATTGATTTGATAGTAAAAACCATGGTAAGTTTTTCCCTTTCACCAATCCAGAAATTTCGGACCGCAGTTCGCGGCTTGGTGATGGCAGCGTTTGTCATCCATAGATGGTCAACCTTTACAGGCTGATGATGCTGGTATCGGGATAGCCTATTTATCCTATTTGATGGTGATTCTAGAAATACACGATCACTATCACAAAATCGAGAAAGCACATCAATTAAACCCACGATTTTTTTAAATCTGTTTTCCAGGATTTTCTTGCCGTTTCTTCAGAAAACTGGACGTGGTTGAAGCGACTTGGCAGGTCAGACTCTCGTCGACGTTCCCCTCCACGGAAGTCACGGAAGGCGTGCCTGAGATCCGTGGAGAGCTGTGGTTTTCGAAGGAAAATCACCATTTCAATGGCCATGTCAGGCACCCTCTGGTAAACGTTAACATATATAACTATGGAAAGATCCACCATTTTCTAGCTGGGTAAATCCACGAACTCAATGGGCCATGGCTTCAATAGCAAACTGTAACAAATTACTAGAGGGTACCTAAGGACCTAAACTGGATTTTAGGCCCTCTTTTGGGCAAACATCATCATTCTCTGTGTAAAAGCTCCTCTGTGTAAAGGCTTCTGTGTGTAAAAGGTCCTTATTAAGGTGACCGACATTCATCACCGTCAACATCACCACCATCATTACCATCATTACCATCATCGGGTCGTCCCAGTCATCTGAATAGACGGCATTGATATATACAGATGCACGTCTGATATCATGACATATAATGACATATAATAATGATAATATGGAAACATATGAAAAAAGGTGATGATGGTGATGATGATGATGATGATGATGATGGTGATGCCAGTAACTTCATTATCACTCATTCTACATTTTTGTGCATCAACAGCCTCATTCATCATTCATAATCTTTTATCATCATTCATCATCCGTCATCTTCATACTGTGGATGGTTGCGAAATCCACCAGTTAAGATACAGTAGATGGTTTATCCCATGTTTATCCCATTATTGATGGGGTTTCAACCATTACTATCATTCATTTTTATTTACCATTATTACTATTAACTATCATTATTCCCTAGTTGATAGATGGTTTATCCATGTTTATCCCATGATCTATAGGGTTTCAACATGTTTCAACCATCCAAAATTGGTGGTGACTCCCTCCTGCTCTCCCCTGGCCGTGGCCGTCCGCCGGAAAGACGTGGCCCCGCGCCAGGAGAGTCGCAGTAGGTCCCGGAGGGGCCGCGATGGTCGAGATGGAAGAGATGGTCGCGAGAAGGTGCCCGCATGTAAGCGACAAAAAGGAGATGGTGGTTTCCAATATATCTGGGGAAATTATAACGACCTCACTGCGACCTCACTGGAATCATGGTTAATAAGGGGAATCATCCCAACATGGCCTTATTTCAGGTTAGTGAATTATTGTAATTTGCCCAGATATATGGGATCAATACCTATTAATACCATTTTTAGGGGAATGAACATCCATAAATCCCATCTATTTTGATGTGAACTACAGGGGTACAAGGTTTTGACACACTGCCATATGGATATCATTATGTAATATTATATATATATATATGTATGGGTATAAGCTTTATAGGTGGTTTTAGAACCATTCCCAGTCATGGGTGGTAAAAATGGCATTGTTTTAACCCCATTATACCAAAATATTACCTTCTGGAAATTTAACAGTTTGCTATTGAAGCCATGGCCCATTGAGTTCGTTGATTTACCTATTAATAAAGATGGTGATTTTCCATAGCTATGTTAGTTTACCGGAGGGTGTATATATATATATATCTTATATATATATATCAGATATTAATACCCATATATGGATATGTTTTTCAGATGATTTACATTATTATGAACCATATATGGATATAGTTCAATCTTTTGGGAATCTTTCCTAATGGTTCATAATGGAAATCCTCTTAAATTAGAATCCTATATGGATATCATTATGAACCCTATCTTTTGGATAACAATCATATCATTGGAGTATATTAACCATCATTGTAGTATATATATATATATAACACTGACCAACCATCATAAATGGTATTTACCATATATACATATATTATACCATTATATAGCATATATGGTTATTATAGTGATAACGGTTGCATGGTGGTTTCATAAGTCATGGGGCTACCCCAATCAAATCGCTGGTTCATCATGGGAAATCCTCTTAAGAAACCTGTTGGATATACCCTCTGGTAAACCTACAAAAAACAACTTCAATAACTCCAATAATACCATGATTTATAACTGGTTTATGATGCTTACCCTCTGGTAAACGTTTACAAAAAAAAAACTATGGAAAGATCCACCATTTTAT
This sequence comes from Cladocopium goreaui, assembly GCA_947184155.2. Lineage (NCBI taxonomy): Eukaryota > Dinophyceae > Suessiales > Symbiodiniaceae > Cladocopium > Cladocopium goreaui. The sequence goes on along the minus strand of CAMXCT020000498.1, from coordinate 123,090 downwards.
AGCTGGGTAAATCAACGAACTAAATGGCAATGTTCAATAGCAAACTGTTAGTCATTACCAGAGGGTACCCTGTGATAAATTAACCGCTGGACAGTGGACCTTCAGTGGAAACTCATCTGGCAACCTATCTGACAGGGTTGAACGGGTCATTTTCTGGGTATCATCTAGTTATTTAGATAGGTAAATCATCAATAAATGGGCCATTGATCATTAAGAAAAATCAAAATCATATCAAAATAATGGTAAATGGTACAAATCTGTTATCAAATATATTGGTGATCATTATTATGGGGATTATTAAAATGGTAAAAAAAAAATCATCAGATATTCCCATAATACCACGTAAAAAAAATGATTTACCTAGCTAAAAAAAATCTGTTTCGTTGATTTACCTATGAAAATTAGATGGTGATTTTCCAGTTCGCTATGTAAACGTTTACCGGAGGGTATATATGTATATATATATATATCTTATATATCAGATATGAATACCCATACATAGGCTACGTCCAACTCTTCAAGAGGGTCAATGGCCACCTTTGAAAATTGGCGACTTAACCAAGAAAAATGGTAGAAAACAATGAGGATATCGTGTGGGTATATGTAGGAAAAACTGCCAATTTATTTTAAAAAAAAACTATGAAAAATGGTTGATTAATGGATTTATAGATGATTTACCTATAAAAAATGGTTGATTAATGGATTTATAGATGATTTACCTATGAAAAATGGTTGATTAATGGTGATTAATGGTTATACAAACTGTTAATTGATGGTTCCTGTTGATGATGCATTGCCCATTTGCACACTTTTAATTGATGGTTATTGTTGGAATACTTGGCTCCCAGGAATTGTGAGTTAACTATAACACCAGGGATGAGTAGGCTCACATGGCAATAACCCAGGGATGGCCGTTATAACCCACTTACTATTTATGGTTGAGCATTGGTGTTATAACGGCCATGCTGTGGATGTTGGTGATAATACCCGGGATATCCTGGGATGTTGGCGTCCGTGCCACTCCCTTTCCCTATAGTATGTCAAATTTAACAACTTCATTTTTTTGGACAATAAAATCAACAGATCCAATACAAAAACCACACGGCTTCTTGAGGGGGTATTAATCTTAGGGGGATGGTACTTTTTTGCTTCTTTGTTTGCAAAGAGATTTTGAACCAAGCTCACTGATAAAGAGAATCAAAATAGACATGTTCCTTAGTAAAAAAAGGGGATACAACTTGCCGACATACTCCAGAACCACAGTTTTTGATCATGGGAGAAAAACTCACACCCTGCATCCAAAAAGAGTAAGTTGTGCAAGTGGGTTTGGCAGAAAATAGGATACCACGTTCCATCTACTGGTGCGAGAGAGAGAGAGAGAGAGATTCCATTCACTGGTTGATCATCATTTTCCCAAAGAATGTGGCCAGAATTGGAGCGTTAATCCGACCTCATTTCTGGACATGCACAACAATATCCCAATATCATCCAAAATCATATTAGTTGGTTAAGTCATATATCATATTTCCCACTATCCCACTATTATATATATTATATTTATATTATATTCATATTATTATAAATTATAAATCTATATTATATCCCATCTTATCCCATCTTTGGGGTAGTCCCAACTAATCCAAGCCCCTCCTCAACTCAGGCGGACGAAAAGCTTGGCAAGCCCCTGCCCGAATGGGGCACCATAGGCATCATCCAGGCTTCGATTGGTGGGGGCAGGTCAAGTGTGTCAGAGCCAAAAAAAACAAGACAGAAACCAGGACTTAAAATAATGCGAATTAAGATCAAATGAGATGGTCTTTTTCCGGATTTCAAGGTTCTGCTTTCCTAGCTCATGAATGTAATGGCTGATTTGTAGACCGGAACTGGTATCTTACATCCAAACACGTCAATATCTAAGCATCTAAAAATTTGAATCCAAACACGTCAATATCTAAACATCTAAACACTTGAATCCAAACTCTGCATCTTAAATAAACATCTAAACCATTTCTAACATGAAGCGACAAAACATGGATATGGAGGGTCTGCAAGGGCTCAGGTTTGCTGTGTTTTCTCGCAGCCGATGGGATCTAATCACCCAAAATGATGCCTGGCTTGAGCCAACAGAAATGCCACCAGAAAACCCATTGGTAAACTAACAGTTTGCGAACTGGAAAATCAATGAACATTACCATTTGGAATAGGTGAATAGGTAAATCAATTGTTTTCATGATCCATTTTCAAGTTCGCAAACTGTAACAGTCATTACCAGGCCGGGTAAGTCATATTCATCCCAAACAATATTATCAACAATCATTATCAACCATCATTAAACATTATTGATGGATATTTTCATGGATATCAAACCACCATTTTCTTCCAAATCTCCCAGAGAATATTTGATAAAATGGTGATTTTATAGGGATTTACCCATAAAAAATGATGATTTTCCATCGTTTTTTGTACCCTCTGGTAAACTAACATATCTATGGAAAGATCCACCATTTTCAATGGGAAAATTCACTATAAGTTGCCATTTTCAATAGCTATGTTAAATTACCAGAGGGTAGGTTTACCAGGCCGGTTTTTATGGAGTTCACATTTCACAATCTCCCATCGTGGACTGGTCGTCGTATGTTGTCGTAGGAGCTGAAGCCTGCGGGGATCGGCTTCATTCGGCCTCACTCGGGGAAGGTGGATGACAAAGACCTCTTCTTCCACAAATCTGCTCTCAAGAACAGCAGCTGGGTGGATGGTAACATATGATGGTAACATCCATCAATATCCATTAATAATGTTTAATGATGGTTGATAATGGTTGACAATGGTTGATAGTGGCTGATTGTTTGGGATGAATATGACTTAACCTCTGGTAATGACTGTTACAGTTTGCGAACTTGAAAATGGATCATGACAACAATTGATTTACCTATTATAAATGGTGATTTTCCATGGTTAAGTGGATGGTAACATATGATGGTAAAATGTTTGGTGGTTTCAAACATGACTGGATTACTGTAATTATTTTCCATTTCATATATGGGATGTCATCCTTCCCATTGATGGTACCCTCTGGTAATTTGTTTATCAAAAAACTATGGAAAATCACTATGCTATTAATGGGTAAATCAACGAACTAAATCACCATTTTCAATAGCTGTTTGTATGTTTACCAGAGGGTAAAGAGTAGGATGGTAACATCTGACAAGCACGGGCTGCTTGGAGACAGAGGTTGGCTTGTAGATATAGCATTTGTATGCATTTGTACTGCTACCATGACACGTTTGTTTTGCCATTGTTAGCAACATCACCATATCATGGATTTTCAATGATTGTCAGAATCCATGGACATCCCTGAGCTACGATTTCTTTCACACATTTATCATCTTTGCCTTAACCTAGTCGTGTTGCTGTTGCTGTAGATGTTGCTCTAGTTGTTGCTCTTGTTCTTGTTCTTGTTTCACCTTGAGTTCGAGCACAAAATGTGTCGCACTTCACCTGAAGGCCCCATCGCTGAGGTAGTTTTGATGCCCTGGCTATCGGGGATGAATGTACCTACGAGGCAGTGCTGGATGAGACCAAGGGGAAAGCCGCGGCCAAAAACATCGTCCTGAAGAACGGGAACTCGGGCGGCGGCGGTGGCAGGCCTGGACTCATCTGGAGGTTTTCCAGGTGGTTGTTAGTCCAAAAAATAACCCCTACCCTCTGGTAAACTAACAAAAAGCTATTGAAAATTGCCATTGAAATAGTGGATTTACCCATTAAAAATAGTGATTTTCCATAGCGGCTATGTTAGTTTACCAGAGGGTAATGGATGGGCCCTTAATGGATGGGGGTTATGTAGAATATGACATACACAGTGTTTCTCCCAGCTGACTTTTAGCAACTGCGTTTGGGATATTCATTCACAGCGATGTTTTGTGACTATTATTTCAAAAACAGACAACTATGAGATTTTTATAAACAACAACTACCCTCTGGTAAACTAACATGACTATTGAAGATCACCACTTTGAATAGGCAAATCAACTGTAAATGGGCCATTTTCCATAGCGATAACAGTGTACCAGAGGGTATCTATAGTTAGAACGATGATTAACAACTCCAATCATTTCATGGTGATAAACCATAAAGCATGCCCAATGTTGTCAGACATGGGTGGTTAAAAATACACATTCCCCCAAATGAGAGGTTTTGCATTGGGTTTGCCACAGTATATTGAATGATCAGCAGCTAAAAATCATGTGCAGCAACACTCAAAAAGACTTCGAAAAGTTGGACATGTTGAAAATTATCCCTCTGGTAATTTAACAGTTTGCTATTGAAAATGGCCCATGTATAACGAGTTTTCCCATTAAAACTTGTGATTTTCCATGGTTTTTTTTTGTAAACGTTGACCAGAGGCTATGGGGGAACACATCATTTCACTGCCCTGGAAGCCGACATCTTTTGGCATCTGTGGAGACCTGACCTTGGGTCCCTGGGGTAAATCCCAACATAGCAATGGATCCCAGTTCGGTTAGTTTCCCAGCTCTAAAGCACCATTTTCTGGTTGGCGGTTTGGAACATGAATTTTATTTTCCATCATATTTGGGAATAATCATCCCATCTATTGGGAATAGTAATCCCAATTGACTATTTTTTTTTTAGAGGGGTGGCGAAAAACCACCAAGCAGACCATTTTGGGGAATTTTAAGTGTCATGTTTGATGAGGGATGGTATATCCCCAGAATTAGACGATTTCCCCATGCTTCATGACATATTTCCATGTGAAATCCCAATTGATAATTGGCAGCAGATATCTGGCTGAAAAAAAAAGTGACCTCAAGTCGTGACCTCATTGGAATACCTTTGTTTCCGGTGAGTGGCTGCCCAGATATGCCCAGATATTTCATAGGTGAGTGAATGATGATGATTTACCCACAAATATAGCCCACGATAATCCCATGGTTCATCAACGTCAGGCGGGGGGGTCGGGACGATTCCCGCGATCGACGTCGCAGATGACGAAGATGACGAAGAGAGCGTTTAGAGGTTTTGGGGTCGGCCCCATCTGTAAAAAATCGGGAAAAGATGCGGAACCAGGTGATTTATACTAACATAGACCCTGCCATTGTTTGGGCTTGGAAATGTTGGAAGACTACCTTCTTCTCGAAAGTAGATCGTCGTTTTCAGGGTATTATGTGAATGTGGGGTGGAAATTATTTGTTAACATGTTTGATTTTTGATTGTTTGTGGCAGTTGAGGATTGAGTGTTTGGGTGGAATTTCATGTTTTGGAGATGTTTTCTGTGAGAAACTCAGCATAGTCCCAGCTTGGTTCAGCAGAATCTTGAGAGAGACGCAGCGACCGCCGCTTGGAAAAGACCTGGAAGTCTGATCCACAGCGACCAGGGCAGCACTTCAGAAGGCTTCAGTGGCTGTGGATCTTGATTTCTAGGGATAGCCCATCATGGGATGATGATAACCCCTATACATATGGAGGTTTCCTAAAATAGGGATACCCCCGGTTCTCTCCATTTTTGTTTGGGGTTTCCCATGAAATAAACCATCCAGCGAGCTTGGGGGTACCCCATTTATGGAAACCACCATATCTTGACATTGACATCTTTGTTTGGGGCCAAATCCCAAAATTAGCTGAATCAGGATATCTCCAAAAGCTGGAATTCCCGCCGAATTGTCGATTTCTAATTTCTCTATAAGATATGGTTCAAATGCTGGAATCTGATGAAGTGCTTGCCGAAAAAAGGTGTGTCAACTAACAGCCAAGGATTCAGACAGAGCCAGTCTCGACCGGAAAACTGAAAGACGACCTCCGTGGGGTGGAAAGTGAAGAATGCAAAAATAAGGATAGTGTATGATGATATTATGAGGTAAACCCAATGCTTATGGCAATTAATATGGTAACATGTTAGCAAATACCCAATGATATTACCGTATTATGAGGTAAACCCAATGTGATAATTTCATTAATGTGAGATAATGTGATCATGTGGGCTTACCCAATGCTAAACCTTAATTTTGGAAGGGTTTATGAGGTTTATACCACACAGAAATGGATGAATTATCGGGGATGGTTTTTTCAACTGGGTTTACCCTCTGGTAAACCAAGATGACTATGGAAAATCACCATTTTCAAGGGGAGAATTCACTGCAAATGGCCATTTTCAATAGCTATGTTTGTTTACCAGAGGGTGCCATATTAGGAAGACCAGGAGAAATACGATGTGGCTGGGTATGTCTAATGCCATGTTGAAGCATGATGGCATTGTGTCACGCTCAATTTATGGGTTGAATCCAGCATGCAGAGATGAATTGATCTGATCTTCAATAATGTTACCCTCTGGTAAACTAACAGTTTGCTATGGAAGATCACCATCTTTAATAGGTAGATCAATTATAAATGGGCAATTTTCAATAGCTATGTTGAATTACCTGAGTTACTAACACAATGTTTATATTAATTATGGTTCTATCAGTTATAGATAGCTATATAAGGATGCATTGAAGTATTAATGCATTAATAGTGTGTTGTTGTTGTTGTTGTTGTTGTTGCAGGACGCTGCCGAGGAGCAACGCGTCGAACGGGATTGCAGGCAGGTGTTCCCTTTGGTAAACGTTTAAAAAAAGCTATGGAGAATCACCATTTATACAAGGTAAACCAACAATAAATGATATAAATCACCATCTTAATGAGGTAGATCAACTATAAATGATATCGTAATGATATAAATCTGGTCCATGTTCATCCATTTTCTATAGCAAGCATTTTCAAATGCCAGGCCATTGACAAGGAGATGCGTTTCGCGGCTGCTTTCGGTCACTCATAGAGATGTGATGAGATGTCTTTATCTTGCTGTGATTCTGTCGGAAATGGTCACTCATAGAGACAGTGGCTGCTAAACCAAATTTGTGCTCACCAACATAACGTATGGGCTTTGATTAGCCAATACAGCCAATACATGACTTTTAATATATTTTAATTGTACTATGTTGTGCTGTGCTATGACAAACCAATATTGCTTATATGGCGAAGATCAACAGATCCATACAGATCATCCCATCAACTGGGAGAGCATCAGTTTTTCCATGGAATCGTAATTTGGGCCCACCAAAAACCAGGAGATCATTGGATAAATATATGATATATTGGTTATATAAGTTATATATATCCAATTCATGATAAGCAAGAATTAACCAATGATATAGGATAAGTATCCATATATTCATGATAATTGGGAGATGCTCAATTAACAAATATATGATAATATATGAATATGTGGTACTGACCCTCTGGTAATTTAACAGTTTGCTATTGAAGCCATGGCCATTTAGTTCGTTGAGTTAGCTATCAGAAATACCCTCTAGTGAATTAACATAGACCCTGCCAGATAGGGGTTGGAAGATAAGTGTCCACTCAAAATTGGCTATATTCAGGGTCTATCTTAACCTACCATAGGGATCCATAGGGTAAATATTAGATAATTATATCAAGCAACCCCCAGATGGAGAGAAAGGTATTTCCAGGATTTTCCATTTCGATGAAGTCATTTTTACCAAGAGTTGAACAGTTTCATACATATTCTGCTATGGTCCATTTGGGGTGTCGGTCCGTGGAAGGAACTTTACAAGCAAACACCATATGATTTGATGACTTTCCCGGCGAAAAGTCATCAGGACCGTCCCAGATCCCAGTTTCGCTCATCCAGTTCAGGGCCTACGAAAAGAAACGACTTGAGGAGCTTTTTGCGAGGTGGACTTGGGAACCAATCTCTGGGAACCAAAAAAACAGCAGTTTTCTGAATCTCGAAGATGGATGAACAGTCAATAGAGTGGAACCAACATTCTAGCGCTTTTACTCATAAAAATGGTGATTTTCCGTAGCTATGATAGTTGACTGGAGGGCATTTTTGGAAAAACAAAGGTGTCCGAGCATCATTTGAACTATAAAATCATGGAGCTTTGTTTTTTTTGTCGAGTTCTTCGTGTTTCGGTTACGAAACATCCTGAGCAGGATCAATCAACATGGATCACCAAGAAAAAACGATGCCATGGGCTGGAAAATCCCTCAAACTTTCAAGGATTCCCATTATATGGAACCTGCAGGTAATGGGGATTTCTAACTGTTTTCTATCTATTTACACTCTGGTAAACGTTTACAGTTAGCTATTGAAGCCATGGCCATTTAATTATAGTTGATTTAGCCATTAAAAGTTGTGAATAGTTGTGATTTTCCATAGTTATGGGACAGTTTACCAGAGGGTAAAGAGTAGGATGGACCAATGTCACACATGGAACCATTGCTTCAAAACCGGCGATGTTTTTCACCGTCAGGCAAGACCAGCGAACCCGGCGGACGCGTGAAATGTGGCCGCGGCAAACTTACGCGGACAGAGCAGTTGGATCTGAAGGATACCCCTATGCAGATGCAAGTACCACCATGTTCATGTGATTGGATCTGATTACTGGTTTCGAACATGTTTTTCCTCGTCATTTTTTTTAAACGGATATTGTGTATTTGATTATTTTGATTGGTGGTTTCAAAGATGTTCTTTTCGTTTTTGATGGACTTTATTTTGGGATACCCAATGACTCAAGCATATTTTTCATAACCTCACGTCTCACGTCGGGACCTCACTGGAATATTTCAGGTCTTAGGCCTTGGCATCATGCGGGGGCCGGGTATGTCCGGGTCCGCTAAGCCGCTAAGACAAGTTGGTGGCCTTATTTCAGGCTGGTGAAATATTGGAATTTACCCAGATGGATTGGCTGGGAGGTGTCTTCTGTCTATATCCATAGAACAAGATAAAGATCCACCATTTTTCATGGGAAAACTCACTATTTCTATGGCCATTTTCAATAGCTATGTAGTTTACCATAAGAGCTGCCCCATTTTTGGCTCTGATTTATCCATTTTTTTGAAGGGCAGCTCAAGCATCAGCTAGTCATTGAGATATCTCCTGCCAGGGCCGAGGGATTCCGCAAGAAAATCCAGGAAGGGGGCAACAAGGCGGGCGCGTTAACCACCGAAAATATGGAGGATTTCGAACATTTCAAACAGCAAAATATTTTTCGCACATTTCAACTCGGGGATTGGAGTATTTATATCTTCAGAAACCATCAGAAACCAGGAACTCCCTAGATTTTTTCTGCCAAGAACATCCCAAAACCATTGATGCTTGGCACCTACCGGGAAGATTAATCCATGGAGGACTCAGATCCCAGGTCGCCGTCAGTTTTGTGTCATCAAACATGGGAAATCTGGATCAAATCCCTATGAAAAACCGTGGAATACCCTCAGGTAAACTAACATGGCTATTGAAGTTGGCCTGTAGTTCGTTGATTTACATTGATTTACATTGATTTACCTATTAAAAATTGTGTTTTTTCCATAGTTATGGGACAGTTTACCAGAGGGTATGATCGGTTTAGAGCTGGGAAATTTCTCCAAATCAATGGGAAATCTTCAGGATCCTAAATCATATGAATTGTGGGGATATTCCCCGAAATTTAGGCCTTCAACTAGGCCTTATATATGGTAGGTACCTCCAATCAATCGGTTCCTGAAGTGGCCATTGAAATAATGGGACTGATGGGACTATGGAACATGAATAATGGAACTATAATGGGACTATAAACATCTATAAACTATAATGGGACTATTTACTATAGTAATAGTACTATAAATTATTAGAATAATGGGACTACAATGGCTGGTTGGTGGTTTGGAACATTTTTTATTTTTCCCGTCATATTGGGAATGTCATCATCCCAACTGACGAACTCCATCATTTTTCGGAGGGACAGGCTCAAAACCACCAACCAGAATATTATTATTAACCATCATTAACCATAAAATAACCATATATTAACCATATATTCCATGGAATATGAGTGGTTTAGAGCCGGGAAATTCATCCAAACATCATGGAACCATCATGTAACGAAGGGATTTCCCAGCCTTAAAGCCCATGGAACCGACCCATCGAAGATGTCGAAGACGGCAGTGCGCTCCTGAACCTTACACCCTATAAAATAAAAGTCTGCTGTGGGAAACGACCCATTTATAGAATATTGTTGGATGATTTGTGATGGTTTATGATGATTTATAGATGATTTATGATGATTTACCCATTAAAAATTGTGGTTTACAATAACTATATTAAATAACCAGAAGGCAATCATGTTCTGACTATGATCAGTTCATTTTTGCCAAGATGACAAGATGACAATGATGACTTAAGCATTATTAAGCATCTTTTGACATGGGTCTCTTGAAGTCCCAACATGGTTCAATGATTCATGGTGCGGATTTTAGTTCATGTTCCAGAAATTACCCTCTGGTAAACGTTTACATAACTATGGAACATCACCATGCTATTCATGGGCAAATCAATTTTTCATGGGTAAATCACAATTTTCACCACTTTTAATGGGTAAATCAACTAGAATTAAATGGCCATGGCTTCAATAGCAAACTGTAAACGTTTACCAGGCCGGGTACTTCCTCCAACAAGTCGTCTCCAGTTCTGCGGTTTTTCCGCTTCCAGGGCGCCGATGAAAAGGCTGCAGATCAATGGCAGGCCCGGCCCCTTTTTCCAGCCCCAGCGTCCTGGTGTTTGATGCCGCCAGCTGTCCCAGAGAAGTAGGGCACTGGGCCAAAGATGTTCGGCAAACTGCAAACTTGGTGGCTCATCCCACTTAGTAAGTGGGTTATAACCCCAGTTATAAGTGGATTAAAATGGATTAACCCTACTTATCCCATTTATAACTGGGGTTATAACCCACTTACTAAGTGGGATGAGCCACCAAGAAGGAATTGGGTGTAAGAGCCTAAGAGCACGGTAATTCTCCAATGATGATCGCCGTGTATATGCGAATCGGGACGAGGGAAGATCTGTAAAATTTGAGCAAGAGATGTTCCCTTAAATGTTCAACTGAAACATCCAGTTGAACCTCAGCTTGAGAAGCACATCCGAGAAGTGGATCATTGAATTATCATGTAACACCCCAGCTACATGTTGGTTTACTATCCCCATGCATACAAAAAGGATTGTTATAAGTTAGAAGTATCATAAAGATTCATTGAACATCGTGAAATTGGAGTTATATGTGGCCCCCCAAGCTGGGCAAACAATGCTTCCAGAAACTTTTCATCCATGCCTCGCGATTTGTCACGTGATATTTCCACGAGATCAACGAGAGTTTGTCGAGTCGCAGGGTCTTCACATGAACGGATCAGATGAAAAGCATGAGAAATATAAACAGTTGGGCATACAATCAGAATTCACATTCCCATGATATTCCCATGATATTCCCATGAATTTCCCATCATTCTTGATGAAATCCATGTTTCCCATGAAAATCACCACTTTCACGCCACGGCCCAAGCTCTCTAGGCGGAGGTTTGGCGTCAGAGCAGAGAGACAGCCGAAGCTGAGGAAGCCAAGAAGCAGATGCTGAAGCGAGAAGCGCGGAAGGAGTGAACTTGGCGACGGATGGAAGTTGAATCATGGGCTTTTTATCATCTGTTTAAGCCGTTTGTCGGAAAAATACCAGGTAGCCACAATTCCAATGGAATATCAAATCATCTAGGGATGGGGTTTATAACATTTTATCACCACCTGGTAGAGTAAGTGGTTGATAAGGCATATATAGAAACCACATCAGGATGGGTAGCTAAAGTACCAGGGTTTTGACCCATCACCAAATATGTTCCAAACATATGCTGGCTTTGAAGATGATTATAATCATTGTAAACATCATAATCAGTGTCAATATGATGATATACTGATGGAAAATATCAGTGTCGACCGCGAGCGCCAGATCTCAGTGGGCACTGTGGGACCTCAATTGCGAGTGCAAGATGTCAGATAGAATGTCAGAAGAGATGTTAGATCGAATGCCAGATAGAATGTCAGACTATATGCCAGATCGGATGTAAGAATAGATATGTCAGATAGAATTTCAGTTGGTGGGGATCACTCGAAGAAAGACATTTTAAAGTCAGTACCTTTGATCATTCAGTTTGAGGAGCTGGACAAGCAACTCTTCGCAGACATGATGAAAACCACAGGTTGGGGTACCTCAGTGATCCACGAAGATTCTCTTCTGGTAAAAATATGCGATGGAACATCGCTTATTTTTAGATGACTGATGACTTACTTGTTCAATGGGAATTTCAGGATCCTAAAATGGAGGTACGTTAGTACCATATAAGGCCATATTTTGTGGGGATATTCCCTTACATAGGCCTTCAACTAGGCCTTATATATGGTAGGTACCTCCAATTTAGGTTCCTGAAATGGCCATTGACTTGTTAAACCTGGTGATTTCCGATGATGTGAAATCACTGACTTGGGTATCCCCCAAAAAAGGGTGGACATCACCCGGGGATCATCCGATCAGCCCCAAACTTTGCCGAACCCCTGGCTGGGGCCCCAGTGAAAAATCTCATCAGATCCGATTGAAGTCCTAAACCAATAGAACATAATAGGACATCTATTCAAAGCCTTGGTGGAATGTAGTATTGGACCTATATGGATCTATCATGATTTATCCATTTAAGAAACGTTTTTCCCTTTTGCATGAAATATCATGGAAAATATGTCCTGTTTTCTCCGGTCACTCCGTATTCACTCTGTGTTGCGCAGTTTGTTGAGGCATGAAAAAGTTGCGACGGCCGGGAAATTTGGAACAAGACCTGCTGCTCAATAGGTCCCTGACCCAAGGATGCCCCTGGCGGCTCAAGGAGCAAAGCTGGGAGCAGCAGTATAGCCATAGATATCCCAACAAATAGCTAGAGAGGAAAAAGTTACAACGAGCATAATTTGGCACAATTCGAGTTAGAATTCAGTTAAGGCTGGAATTGAGCCAGTTCAGTCATATTATACTATATTTATATGCTATACATCGCTATACCTATTTATATTCCAATATCATTAAGTACTGTAGGGGAACAATTGCCATAACTTGGGTGGATGTGAGCTATAACCAGTTCTCACTGAGGGAAATTGCTTTGAGCAATCAGCTTAGGCCAAAGGTATCCAGTGATGCTTGGAAACGGTGGGTGGTTTCCAATGTTGAATGGTCAACCTCACCTGAAATGATTCACTTGGATTTAGTCTTAGTCGGTGATTTTCTAGTTTTTTGTCATGGGAAATCCACCAGAAGTGGGGAATCTAGTGGAATTTTTTGATTGGCCCAGCACCCTGGCATACTCGCTTTGCTCGCGGCGAGGCCTTTGGTGGAACAGATGGTGAAATCAGGCTACAAGACCGAACTTACGGTACCCATGTTGGAAAAGGCGGACAGAGTGGTGATGAGTGGTGGGCGGATTTGGATACCTTGCATCTGAAAAGATGTTGGGGCAAGAGAAAAAACATGTTCAGTGTATAATTCAATATAGTGTTAGTAAAGCAATAGTACACCATCCCAAGTTTACCAAAAATAGGAGGTATAAACCTGTATAAACAATCAGAATCATGCGCGTGGTTTATTATTGCGTTGCCATTCATCCGATCTCAAATGAAACAGTCCCATGAAAAATGGTCCAAAATATCTGATTGCATCCCTTACATTTACCATGGGAGCTTGAACAAAATCGGGGGCTTAAAACCTTTGGAGGTTTATTGATGTGGATGAAATCTAGAAAAATATTGAACAGTAAACACGGAGAGGCTCAGAGCGCTTAAAGCGAACTCCAAAAGCTGGTGCCTCGTAGCCTCAAACAGCCTCCGAAGCCGAGTTGTCTATTTGTTTGGGGGGGAAGGTTGCAAAAAACATAGACAATACAGAAACTTCCAAGGCTTATGCCTTTAGTCATCCCCAAATAGACAGAACAGTCAATAACATCCTACTAAAATAGTGATACATTGCTATTTTCTAACTATCTCTTTGATTTTTTTGGGGGGGATTGCTCTAAATTTTGGTTTCCCACCTTTTTTTCCATCGGTTTCTGGTGGTGAAAGCTGAAACTTTCAGGCCCTGGATCTGAAAGCCGAACAGGCGCGGAAACGAGTCGAGAGTCGCTGATCCCCAAGGGACGGCGCACCCGCTGAGCTAGCGATGGCTGTGATGGTTTGGAGTCCCAAAACAATGGGTTTATGGCAGTTTATGGTAGATATAACAAACTAGTTGTCATAAGTGCTTATAGTATAGGTATAGTATTATAGTATATATTAGTATCTGACTAGTATTATAGTATAGTATTATGTGTATAGGTATAGTATTGGTGACTATTTATTATAGTATATGTCTATATTAGTATATGTTAGATATCCCCCCAAATCATGGAGAAACCCTAGATAGCGTTCAGTTGCGTAAAAAAAGTGGCTGAGTTCGATTGGGTTTATGGTATATCGAACTAGTTTTCATGGGGGTTTAACTGGGGGGGCCCATCCTGCAGGAGCTACACTCTGATGTATAGACTATGTGAATGTGGGCAAAGCAATGTATTTGCACCATCCCCCAGTCATCACCATGTTTATAGGTGGTATAAGTACGCTATAAGCCATTCCCAAATGAGTGGTCTATTATTGTTGTACCCACATAATAGTGTATATATTGGATAGAGTTTCCTAGTTTGGCATGTGTGATAGTAAAAGCAATGAAGTTCAACACGGAGCTGCGTCCCTTGCATTGAAAACATGTTTTTGTGCTCAGTTCAAAGCTACAGATTAGACACCCGGAACATGGGGACACGATTGAAAAAATGAAATCCTAGGTGGAGGTGGCTCATGGGCGAAAAGAGGCATCAAAGTATGTTGATACGATGACTGGTGCTCAAGTGCATGGACATTGGCACACATTTGCACATTTTTTGATCATTAAAGCTCTCTAAGTCCAAGGAAGAATCAGAATCTTCCATGCTCATCGGGATTTTATATGTTTTTTGGTCAAGAATTATCGAATTTCATGCTGAAGTTGGTGCGTTCGGCGAACTTCTCGGATTCCCGGGGTCTCTGAGAAAAACCTTGATGTCGTCTGGTGGTTCAAGTGGTGGCCGAGTGCCGATTTTCTCAGTGACCTCTCTTAGATTAGACTATATCAACCCCCCAAAAAAGATAGAAATATGTTTCTAACATGGTTTCCCCATATAAATACCCATATTACCATGTTCTAACCATGGTTTCTTCTAACATGGTAGTTCGAAGAGTGATGATGTTTTTCCCCACAGAAATACCAGCTGTCCGGACGGTATGGCATCTTTTTGGGGGTTGCTATATGCTAGTGACTGCTAGTGAACTAGATGGCCCCCACATCTTTGGGGCCTGCTGGCGCCTTAGCAGTGGAAGCTGAAAAAAATCGTTGCACAGATGTTTCCTGCAGTGTGGTGCACGGTTTTTGGCCGCTTTTTGAGTGAAATGTTTGTTGCTTCAAAAACCCAAAATGATAAACGAAGATACCGTGGGTTCAGTGGATGGTGCAGCAAAATCCTGCACCAGTTGGTACCCTCTGGTAAACTAACAGTTTGCTATTGAAAATGGCCATAGAAATAGTGAGTTTTCCCATTAATAGCATGGTGATTTTCCATAGTTTTTTGATAAACGTTTACCAGTTGGTAGATGGTCAACATCCCAGTATTTACTGGGTTTCAACTATCCAAGGTGGTGCATCAAATCCCGCTGTCCCATCCACAGTAGCTATGGAAAAACCAAAAAAAATAATGGGTAAATCAACTGTAAATGACCAGAGGGTAAACCCCATGATTCCTATAGTTATATGTCATGTTATATGCCCCAGAAAGAGCCCAATCAACGAAGTAGCCAAGTTTCATTAGTCAACTTAGCGATTTCGAACGGGGTCTCACCTTGCACTTGGGAGGACTGTTGTGATCTGTTGTGTAATTTTTGTATGGAAAAAAACATGGGATTGTTTAACTTCCAAAAGTTGGAATTGACAATTTAAACATTTTTCGATTATGTAAGAACTTACTTGTGGAACCGCTTCCCCACGTAGCATTTGCAGTGTTTCCTCCCAGAAGCGGACGAAGGGATTGGGGAATCTGCCTGAGACGCCCTACGTTTTGGTGGGAAAAACCATGGGCTACCATGAAATTTCCGGAAAATCAATCCGTTGCAGATTTTGAGAAACCATCTCTTCCTGAAAGTCTGAAAGCCATGCTCCATTTCCATTTCGCGATGCGGCTCATGTGAAGACAGGTTGAGACTTGCACTTGGAAGAAGCAGAAGATCATCAATTTGGGATGATGCTTAGTGAGGGGAATTCCAAGATATTATGCCTTATGTCACGTTGAAATATCATGAGAATCTCGAATCTACGGAGGAACGGAGATCCCAAGTCCGTATTTTGTAAACAGCCATCCAAGCCTCACCTCCATGGGGTCCACCATGGTCCCATAGCCGCAAACCTTAACAGCCTTAACCGCACGCTGGGCATTTGGGATTGGCACATCCAAAGGAAAAAAACAGAAGATCCAAAAGTCATCCACCACTACTTAAGTTGGCAACCAGAATCTTTTCCATCAGATTCTGAGTTGCCATTATGGTTAAACCAATACCAATACCAATTGTCATCAACGTCTCCCGCAACAAATTCACCTCAGTGGCACCACAGCATCGCAGTCGGTGACCATTTCACCATGTCATGACACCATGAAATTGCGCCATGTCTGGGATCTCAGCAACGGCACCGGGGGCCTTGCGGCTGATTTGATGTGATTTTCTGGTCAAATTGGTCGAATCCTCCATTTTCAGACACCATTTGAAGAATCTCTAGTTCTCCTTGGCTCTGAGTGCATCTCCCATTAAAGGGGCAAGATTATGTTGTTTTTTTTGCATTCAAAAATTCAAAACCATCCGCCATTCTCAAAATGTCAAGGGTCAATGAGTCAATAAGGGTCATTCTTTAATCTGGAATAATGTTAGTATAGCTGCATAGCCATGTCATAAACCACCCATATAAATTGATGGTTTCAATCCCCATAGAAACGGTAAGCCATTGGGGATGATGGATTCCATATGGTCTACCATTGCCTAAGATTTTCATGAATTCCTTCATGAAGTCAGCGGTTTTGGGTTTCAACATAGTTCAACTAGCTCCTCATCCTGAAGATCGTATGAAATCGTCCTAGTTCAGCTCGACCGAAGGTCCTACCCTGTCTAGTCTTGAGCGATGTCCAGGTGCCACAGGCCACGGGAACGGAACAAATGGGGCTCAAAAGATGAAGATTTCATGGGGCCGAGTTGGGTGCAGTGCTCTTGACATCGACCCATTTCCGATATAGATATACCCTCTGGTAAACGTTTACAAAAAACGATGGAAAGATCCACCATTTTTTATAGGTAAACCGATGTACACCATCTATTTCTATGGGCCATGGCTTCCATAGCAAACGGTTAGTTGACCAGAAGGTGGATGATATAGCCAAGTGTTAGATAACCAGTGGAGGGTTATCCCCAACATAGTGATTTGGGAGAGATCAGAGGCTAGTTGAGCTATTACTAAGTTAATCTTAGTTACATATCCCGAAGATGTCAATGAAAAGCAACAAGAATCATCATAAATCAGAATGATGTGAGCGAAGCAATAGCATCATCCCCAAGTTGACCATTTTTATTCATTTTGGTTGGGATTTGATGGAAAGATTTGAAACCATCCAAAAAATATAGGTGGTTTTATGACATTGCTTTACTACCATGCTGTCATAAGAAGTATGGCGGCTCCCCCGCATGAAGCGGGCTACCTCCACAGCCATCCCGTGATCCCCGTGATCTTGTCCTCCTAATATGAAACACCCAAATGGTCACCATCCGTATGTGTTAATCCATGTTAATCCATGTGAATCCTGTACTAAACCATCGTTGATGGGTGGTGTTTAAAAATGAGGGGGGAAGTAGTTATTGTGTTTGAGTTACCCTGTTTTGCCCACCGCAACAACGATGAAACTCCGCCCGTGACCTTGCAGTTTTGGGAGGGTTGTCTATAGTGCAGTGGAAATGGCGATCTTGGGGAAAATATGAGCCGAACAAGCTAAAATGTATCCCATTTTCATGCACTGGGTATAGTGCTGACTATATATTGGCTAACCAGCTCAAATACCCTTCGGTGTCATCCAACATGGCAATTGAACATCCCTCACATTTAGTTTGAGAATCGATGATTTTTCCACTAAAACCTTGATTTTCGAGAGTTTTTAGGCAGCCATGTTTGACACCATCTCCTGGTATGTCTCTATTCCCTCATTGTGTATAGGATCTGGTTGGTGGTTTGGAACATTTGGATTATTTTTCCCATCATATTGGGAATGTCATCATCCCAACTGACTTTCATATTTTTCAAAGGGGTGGCGGGCTCAACCACCAACCAGGATATATAGAATATTATTATTAACCATCATTCAAAATCCAAAGGTATGTCACGCTAGGTGACCCCCAGGGGCAGGACACTACTTATGCTATATGTATGTATTATTTATGTCATATATATGTCATATTTAGCGATTGCCTTTTTGAAGAAAAACAATAATTTCTTCAGATCCTCAAAAATATGCTGAAACTCTCACCTGGTCAGCGGACAAAAACGATTTGTCGCTTTCATTTTCGGCTTTTTCTGTCACTTTTGCGCTTTTCTCTTGAGTGTCGCTGCGATCGTGTCGAAGTCAATGGAGCATTCCTTAAAAGATCCACTGGGCTCTTTAGCTGACACACCAGCCGCTCCTCTTTTCTTTCTTAATCTCTTTGTTTGCTTCCTTCCTGAGAGGTTCTGTGCTGATCACCAGTGCACCACGCTTCTTGGGTATTTTTTTGTCTCTCTCTTGGTGGCTTGGTTGCTTATTTGATGATACAATATTACCACTAGTGACTCACTAGTGCTTGTGTTGTTGCTTGTGTAGTGTAGTTTACTGTTGTTGCTGCTGCTGATGATGACGGTGGTGGTGGTATTGGTCTGGTTGGTCATTTGGCCAAAGCACCCTGTCACGGTATTTGTAAACTGCGGAAAAGGAAAAAAATCCAGTCTCCATGAGAAAATAGTGCTCCAATTGAACCATTGCTGCTTCACACGCGCTCTCTGTGAGGTTTGGAAATGGTCTGGCCCCCCAATCCACCGGTCTCCATATTTAGTACATGTTTAGCACATATTTAACAATGGCCAATTTGAAGCATTCCCAATTTTAATGAATAATTAATGTCGAAAAAATGATAATACATAATTAGCGACCCTTGATTTGGGGTTCATCGCGAGGTTCATACGTTTTGTCTTTGATTCATTAACCATATAATATCCATATATTAACCATATATTAACCACAATGGTAGGTCAACCACCAACCAGATAGGATTGACGATGGTCAGGCTGACTATGCTGACTTTCCCATCACCAACATCCGGGTGGACAAACCCATGGAGTTTGTGCCATGGGACACGGAGAAAAATAAGAAGACGCCACTGTGGACAGGAGATTGGGACCCCTTGGGGGTCGAGGGTCCTTTGGGGACCTTGATATCTAAAGTAGATCTGTAAACCGGGTTTTCCATAAGATGTGTTCCTCCTAGTTGATATAAAACACCAGAAACAATGGTTTAGTAGGGAATTTACAGATATTTAGGGTGTTTCACATTGGGATGAATTTACTGAAGGGTATCTCAGAACTACAACATTGTCAATCCTTAGCTTTTTCTTGATGGGGGACCCCTAAACCATTGAGTTTTTCTTTTGGGGTCTCCCCGTTGTAAGACACCACTGACTTAGAGGTCTGTTAGTTTGCCCCAACTGGCGAATTTGAAGCCGGAGAAGATTGGGAATCTTTGGGATGACTACACAAAAACCATGATGCATAGAGCATCCAAATGGTAGCCTCGTAGGGAGCCTGGCGAAAGGAGACTACACAAATGCGGACCACTTATCTTGTGCTACCACCTTCGACCAACTCTTCGACTGGCACGAGGGGGGTGGATACTTCAGGATGGTTCCCCAAAAGTTGATGGTGTATCATGATGCTAAGCTGGCCACTAATCATAAAACGGACATACATATATATAGATTATATAACACATATATATGTGTGTATAGTTATATATATCCAATTATATATAATACTTTTTTTCTTTATACATTTTTTAACATATGTGTGTATAAATATATTTATATGTATATATATATTATACGCCATGGGATGCCCTACTATTTTCATTCAACATCATTCAAAGTCATGATGATTGCAGGGACCGGGGTGAAGATGCTTCAACAAACGCTGTCAGGATGGATCTGAAGAAATCCATGGCGCTGTGGTTGCGAGCTTCGATGTTGGACACTCAGCGGAGATGGCAGATGTCGAGCCGATGTCGATGGGGTGGGAGTTGCCTGGATTTCCCACGTCCCATTCCAAGTTGAATTTTTGGCTATCGGCAACTACGCCAGGATTGGGAAATCAAGAAGTATACGTCAGATCCCTTGAGTAAACTAATGTTGCTATGGAAAATGAATACAGATGGGGAATCTATGGAAAATGAATACAGATGGGGAATCAACAAATTGATGTGTGGAGAACTTTGACATTTGTTCTAGAAAATCTCTGGCGGATGCAGGGAGTGGTTTTCATTGCAGGTACAAGAAGGAGAAAGTGTTGCAGATCCACTGGGTGCCTCGTTTTGTCGTACGTTTGTGCGCCGGGTATAGCCTCTGGTTCTTTAACGGTTTGCGAACTGGAAAACCACAATTTCATTTGATAAGTAAACCATCATAAATCATGTTTAAATGGGCCATTTTCCATAGCTATGTTAAAGAACCAGGTGTATATATATAATACACACACATATATACATATATATATATATTACTGAGAGTACTAAGCTGCTGAGATTGTGTCAAGCGTTTTTTTCCTGGTCCCAAACGGGTTGTGACTGGGACGTTCTGCGCTGCGAATCTCAGTTTAGGTCCAACAGCACAAGAGCGCACCTCGCTGTAGGACCAGGATATGAGACTGCTTTTGCTACTACCCGCTGGTAATTCGAGAGTTTGCAATTAAAACCCACCATTTTCGATTTTGGCCATGGGGATTTATCATCAAACTAAATGGCCACGTTTTACATAGCTATCTGAAATTACTGGAGGGTCTGATATACTATAACTAAGGGCCGCTTGATCCAGCTATCCAGTTTAACTTATGAACCACAGCAGCCAATCTGATTTTGGTGGTCTGACAAGGCTTTCCAAATGACTTATGACTTTTGTTCCCCCCAAAAATGATCCAAGGATATCCCAGGATATCTTCAAGGGCTTTCAGTGGACGCTGAAACTTAGGAAAAGATCCGGCCTTTGCAACACGCCTGGACCTTAGAATCATCCAAGCTGAAGTGCTTCCAAGATAGCTAAGTTGGTGCAAATAACTGGTAGATATATACGATATATAACCAATCTATAGCTGGGGGGCACCACATTATAAATAAATATATATATATATATATTAATATAATATATATATATATGTGTGTGTGTATTCAAGTGGGCGAACCAACCCCGTAAACACATGTAAACACTAAGCACTTCTTAAGTGGGATGATCCTCCAAGGCAGTTTACTTCAGTTCGACCTGAGCACCTGACAGCACCTGCCTCCGCATTCAAAATTTCTCGGAGGGTCCCATGGATCCATGGTTTATTTGAACCAAATCCCATACTGTTGATGGGAGAAATCCTGCACCACCTTGGACGGTTGAAACCCTATAAATAGTGGGATAAACCATCTATCAACTGGTGCAGGATTTCTTCCATCCACAGTAGGACCATGGTTTATGATGGTTTATGGCCATCCAAAATCCATCAATAACGGTCCTATGGATATTATTTGAACCAAAACCACGTGTTTTTTAGCCAAAAAAACATGTTTTTTACAACCCAAATCCCAAGGTTTCAAAGCTCCATTGGCCGATTGGTTGAGGCTTTGACGAATTTGATCAGCCTACATGACCTGACTACTTCCAGAGCAGCTCAGTTTTTTGGGGGTGGCCAGGGCTTGGGGGTTGATAACCAAAATCGCTAGGGGTTTGTGGCAAAAAAAAGATGGGTCCAGGAGATATTTTTTATGTAAAAGGAATGATATTAGAGGAATGGTTATTTCTATAATATGTATTTCTTATACTGATCCATTCCTGTTATTTCTTGGGTCCAGACTTTTTGTTATCTTCTGTTAAGGAAATTGGGTTTGGGCTTCAATGTTGAACTGCGACATTCTCCCAAAGTCGGATAGAATCCAATGGGTAAACAGTAGAGCCATAACAAAGGTGTTTTGCTATAAATGGGGTGTGAAGATCGATGTAATTGGCAGCAATTTTGACCTGAATTACATTACAATCATTACAAGGTGTTCTTTTTTTTGGGGTCCCCAGAACCCTTTGTAGCAAGAAAGTCCATCTGAGGCATAAGAAATAATTACTGTTCTTGGTTGATTCACATGGTGGATCATACTAATTATATAACCTGGTTTATTTGAGATAAGTGCCAGCCATAAAGACGGATACCTTTTCATCAGCCAGTGCAATGTGGTCAACACAATAGTATTAAACATCCATTTGGGGTTCATCTTACATCATTTGAAATACGGGTGCGTCCAACAAAAAATATCTAATTATTGGGGATGGTTTATTATAGTACATTATACTTACCCCATGATTATCCAATGTTATCCCACTATTAACCACCGTTGTCCTATATCAATCAATATTCTCATTCATATTTTGCGATATCCAATTCTTGTTGGGTTTACCCTCTGGTAAACTAACATAACTATAGAAAATCAACATTTTTAATGGGAAAATCCACTATAAATGGCCATTTTCAATAGCTATGTTAAATTCCCAGAGGGTAGCACGGCTTGTCAGTCCAAACCCTCAGATGGTGCCGAGGATTGCATCCTGGGTATGATGGCGATTCGCTTCTTCTACTTGGTCATCCAAGGTGCTTCCTATCGCCCGGACTCTTGGAAACGCCAAGGCCCAATTTGGGCTAGCCTCTGGGAATTTGTTA
The DNA here is from genome assembly GCA_947184155.2 of Cladocopium goreaui. Classification (NCBI taxonomy): domain Eukaryota; class Dinophyceae; order Suessiales; family Symbiodiniaceae; genus Cladocopium; species Cladocopium goreaui. Next base: position 100,108 of record CAMXCT020000498.1, on the reverse strand, counting down.
CAGTTTGCTATTGAAGCCATGGCCATTGAAATAGTGAGTTTTCCCATGAAAAATGGTGATTTTCCATAGTTATGTTAGTTTACCAGAGGGTACCTTCTGGGAATTTCACAGTTTGCGAACTGGAAGCCATGGCCCATTTAGTTAGTTCATTGATTTACCTATGAAAGATGGTGATTTTCCAGTTCGCAAACTGTTAGTTTACCAGAGGGTATTTGTACATGAATCCTTTGGGAGGGTCAACCCCTCATCGCTTTGAGGAGACGAGGCCTTGATGAACGAGACCGCCTTGGCCATTGATTCTGGGACAGCAGCGGGACTGGCGCTGAAAACGCGCGGGACTGGCGATGAAACAATGGGGGGGCCTTACTGAACCATTCCCCATGGCTAAATAATGGTTATTTTGAACCAGTATTAATCAAACCATTACCATTAAGTGGACCAGTCCATTGATATCCATGGAAAATGGAAAATATTGACAAATGAAAAACGAATGAATCAAAAAAACGTGATTTTCGCATGTAATGTTGTAACCATGCGTTAATACAACACAATACAACCATTGATGGGTGCTAAGCGTCAGCTACAAGGTGGTGCGGCCACCATACTTGGGTAAGTTGGTGAACTAAATACAAGGTGAACTATGACAGAAAAACAGATTAATTAATAGATATATCATGATATCTCTATAGTTAATCGAGCCACGTTCTAAACCCTTGTATTGTATTCATGTTCAGGAAGGGGCCCCTTGTAAGGGTGCGGCGTAAGAAAAACTCTTGTGAGCGTAAGCCAGCGTAAGCTCCATGTAAGACAAGATATGCGCGTAAGCAAACCTTGTGTGTGTGTGTGCGCGTAAGCAATGGCGTAAACATTTTCCTTGTTTGGTGCCAGGATGTAAGACATTTAGAACATGAACATGGATGACTGTTGCTAAACTATTGTGAAGGTATTAAAGTCCTATCAGGCATGGAGAGTCCTATGGAGGTACTCACGAAGTTTCCCGCGTGAATTTATGACTGGGTCTAGTCCGTGAGTGTCGACCTTGGTCTTTATGGTGAACGGGCGAGGTTTTCGTCAGAGATGGATTCAAATGGCCCAACCAGAGAAAAAATGACTAGAGGGAGCCGTGATTTACACTCTGGTAATTTAACATAGCTCTGGATCATGGCCCATTTAGAGGTTATTTAGCGCCTAGTGGACATACTAATAATTAATTATCCATAGCTATGTTAAATTACCGGAGAGTATCCTTTTTTTTGACAGCATGGCTCTTCTGATGAACAAGATCGTTGTTTTAGCAAATTTTAGCGCGATTTCACCATGTGCAGATTGCTTCTGTCAGATGTCCGAGGATTGGTATTACATGGTGGCAAAATTCAAGTGGTCCCTTCTGGTGGCGAGCTGAGACCCAAGGCCTTCAATATCCTTCAATGGTGCCGCCACTGATGGAAGGTGATTTTGTTTCATCCAGAACATGCTGGCTTCATACGCTTCTACACTTCAGCTTGGCTGTTGTATCAAAGCCTAGAACCAGAGAATTCTAGTGACGTTTGTATCAGTCCTTGATATTCATTAATTAGCCATATGGACAGATTTATTGAGAGATACGCGGTGAAAACAGAGTCAGTTTGCTGAGTTGAAGACTGGATGGGCTCCCATCTTTTTCCAGCTGCTTGGCTCAGCCTGTAGGAGATTTTTTTTGATCAAACAAAAAATCAATGGGAGTTCCACTGGGGAATCTGAAGGGAACATCATAATCAATATGATTTAATATTAATACCCTTTGGTAAATTAACATAGACCCTGAAAATAGCCTAATTTTAATGGAAACTAATCTTCCAACCCCTATCTGCCAGGGTCTATGTTAATTTACCAGGGGGTAATATATAATAATATACTGGGGGTGGACGTTTCGGACATTTTTTGTTTTCTTGACTTGTTTTTAATATAATAATATATAATAGTGATAATATATGAACATATTTTGATACTTTGTTTTTCGATATTTTGTTGGGGGGCTTCCTTCCGCAACTCCAAGATTTTTGGGAATCTGTACGTCTTGCCAATAGCTTTGATGATCTCAAAGATGCTTTACCTTTCCAGCCAGCCATATACATCCATGGGCACTGGAGGGTCGTTTGATATATAGTTTGATGTTGCTCGTAGTTAGATGTAGTTTTTGTGTGCTAAACCACATCAGAATAGTCCTGCAGTTTTCATGTTGTTCATTCACATGCAGTTGATGTTATAGTTGATCCTAAACCTTTAGAATTTGTGTGCTCCCTATCTTTGGAATTAAGTGATCACCACATCATGTTCCCAACCTTCCATTGGAACTGGGACTTGAGAATTGGGTGCCCTCGTCCCCAATTTCTTGCTGAAAATCCACCATTGAGTTCCATGATTTTCCCACTAACGTTTCCATTTATAGAGAATTTCTCCATTTTCTCCATGATTTTTCCAGAGTTTTTCCATAGGTTCCCATACCCTCTGGTAAACTAACATAGCTATAGAAAATCCCCACTTTTCATAGATAAATCAACTATAAATGGTCATTTTCGATAGCTATGTTAAATTACCAGAGGGTATGTTCCGATGATTCTTTCCAGTTACAAACCTCCAGTTACAGATCAGGTCCTGGGCATTGGTTGGTACCGATATGCACCTGCCTGGGCACCAAGCGGTATGGAGGTTTTTGGCAACGGGAAAGTGGGACACTTACCCAAAAAAAAGATGGGAAGTGACTTGGTTGCTTGGTGAACTTAGGGTTTATGGGGGATAGAACTTGATAGAACTATACTATAGTATTCATGGGGGTTACCTTCTGGTAAACGTTTACAGTTTGCTGTTGAAGCCATGGCCCATTTAGTTCGTTAATTTAGCCATTAAGATGGTGATTTTCCAGTTCGCAAACCCTTTGTTTACCAGGGAGGTATGGAAACTTGGAGGGAAACATGTTTTCGAACTAACTGGAAAGGCTGCTTTGGGTATATATTTGGGATATTGTGGGAAGACAACTGGCATGTGTATATATATATATTATAACCAACTTGATAGGATAGTTTCAATGGTGAAGTCCAGGATCCTAAAAAAGAGGTAATTACTGTACCATATTTTTGACCATATTTTTGGGGTATATCCCCTTACATAGGCTCAAAAATAGATGGTAGGTACCTCCAATCAATCGGTTCCTGTTGCATGGCCATTGATAGTTGGGTGTCTCTTGAAAATGGTCACCCAGTTGTGGCCATTTGAATAGGGATGCTGAGAATTCACCAATGGATTCAGGGGCTATCCGGTGGGAGCTGTGATCACTGTGATCAGAGTATCTCAAAAATTTGGGAACGCAAAAACTGCTAAGAGTTTCCCAACATGAAAGTTTGGATAAAGCTATGATAAAGCTATGAACATATGGCGAGCAGAAAACTACTGGGGTTTTGACTCTTACTCCGAACATCGCGTTTGGAGCCTAGGCGACATCCGGACAAGGCACGGTTACCAGAGCTGGGACTTCAGGGAGTTGAGCCTGGAACAGCTACCCTCCTGTGTCTTCAAACATAGCCGGGTAATTTCCTATACGAACGGAAGTTTGAAATCAATGAGGGATTTTCCGGCAAGCCATGTTTGACTACCGGAAGGCATTTGCATGTTGGGAGAAGAATTTCCGACATGTACATCTACGGTGTTCTGCCGTTTTTCCTGTTCAACATCCAATGGGTAAAGGCTACAAGATACTGCCTTAAGATTATGGACCCTTCATATGTGATTATCTCAAAGTGATTCCAATTCATGTCTTGTTTTCCCTGTCAATATGGTTTTGAACGTTTTTGGCAGTTCTAAATTTAATTTACTGAATAAATGCGATGGAAAAGACATGTGCTGTAGTAAACCCATGAGAAGCCGTCCCCAAAATCATTTTTCTTTTCATGGCTGCTATAAACCATCCCCAAATGGTAGTTGTCTATAGCAGCCAGGGTGTTTCCCACATTAAAAACCATGGAAACTCCCATGGTTTCCAGGGAGCTTTCCAGCCCGGTCGGCTGATGAATGATCATCGGAGGTGATTTGATGATACTTTTAAGAGTTTCGAAGTGAGATATCGTATTTTTAAAGGTCAATGATATTGTTACAATATGTTACAATAATAATTGCAGATGTATAAGCCATAATAGTGTCCACTGTATAACCATGTGCAACCTACAATAGCAGAAGTATAACCCATAATAGTGTACACTCTATAACTATAACCCATGATAATTACTGTATATACAATGTATAAGCCACAATGATCCACAAAAAAAAATTGCAGATTGTTAATAAAAACATCATGAAATACCGAGGTAACCCTGGTGGAACGTGTGTGGGATCTATTCAGGAGATCAGGAGATAGAGCCCATTGGATCCATATTTGTCATAAGTTATCCCAATTACCAATGGATTGGTTTTGTTGGGAAAATTGAAACCGGAAAACCCCATGTCTTTCATGGTAAAAACAATGGTTTCCGGTCAAAATTGTCCCAGCAAAACCAATCCATTGAAATTATAGAGAAGTATGGATCGGATTAACCATTAATCCTACAGTACAGACTGGCTTGATTATTAACCTCAAAGCATAGATTGTTCAAAAAATAAGCCACAATTATAGATGGTGAATCATCACTCACCAATAATATATAGATATAGTTGGGTAACCGTCAATCAGGTCAACCCCGCCCGCATTGACTATTTGTTCCATCCAGGCGTAGATTTTGAGATTGCCAAACTCTCCAATCATATCATATTTACCCTTTGGTTATTTGTTACATAGCCATGGTATAGATGGCCCATAGAAATAAACTGTTTTTACCTATTAATAGCATGGTGATTTTCCATGGCTATGTTGAATAACCAGATGGTAATCATAATAATCATAATAATCAAACATCAATCATATAAATCATATTTCATATTAATCATATTTAACCATACTAACCAGTATTGTAATCTTATCATACTCTGTCAACCCCTATTACATATCATTAGTCATAGTAGTCCTTATTGTATCAATTATACCCCGCAATCTTATCACACTGTCATCATGTTTTTCCATAAACTTTCCCATAGTATGATCAAGAAAATGCTTGCCCTCCCTGGTAATTTAACATAGCTATTGAACATTGCCATTTAGTTCGTTGATTTACCCACTAAAAATAGTGATTTTCCACAGCAATGTTAGTTTACCAGAGGGTAATCAACCCCTACTGGGTTCCTTCTTTTTAGGGGATTATATATAATCATGATATCAATCAATCAATGCAATCATAGTAGTATCAATCAATCAATGTAATCATAGAAATATCAATATATCAATAGCATCAGACTGTACATTGTTAGTCATACTATTAGAAATTGAACAATTATCATTAATTTAGTTAAGGTTAATCATAGCTACAATTATGGCCCAAAAATAATTAACATTGTACTATCATCAGACTGTAGCTGTAGAAATTTATACCCTCCATAGATTTTCATCTAAATTTTCTTGGGGCCACCATCCCCTTCCAGATCTGGACGGATTGTACGGAGCTGCCGGGCGTTGGACGGGTCTACAGCTCACGCGAGATGCAGGAGATGTTTTTTTGATTTTTGGGTCGATTTCATCGGGAAAACCCATGGGAAAAACCATGGGAATTCACACATAACTGGTTTATAACCACTATATGTGTGAATTCCCATGGTTTTTCCCATGGTTATATGTGTATATATAGATAGATGGACATATATCGTTTATGGACTATATCATATACATATATAGATGATACTAAATGATATAGTCCATACAACTGGTGATATTGGAAATATATAGCTGGCATATACTAGGGTTATTACCCACTTCGTAAGTGGGATGCACATCCAAGAGGTAAAAAAAGGGAAAATCCAGGAAAAACACGTGGGAGTGCACTGCAAAAGATTGGATTTGGTTGATTTTAATGATTTTAGTGGTTGATTAGTGGTTATTGCTGGGGATTTAACCCATTAACTAAAAGATTGAATTTGAATTATTGGCTCGTGGCTCTTTCAGTCATCTACTTTCTTGGATTCTTTTAAAAACACATACGCAGGCATAAAAATAAAAAGCAGGTAAATTTAAACACAAAAACAAACAATTTCCCATTTGTTGAAACAAAAAGCAAACAATTTCCTACTTTGTTTTAAACAGGAGCTGATGAAGAAAAAACATGGCACTAAATCGCAGCTACTTGGGCCGCGATGTTCAGGAGATGGAACCCGCGGAAACTATGGCTTACTGGCCAACGGCTCAAGACCCGGGATTTTCCAGCTGCCTATTTACCCTTTGGTTATTTAACATAGCTATGGAAAATGGATGAACATGGCTCATTTATAGAAGATTAATGATGATGTGACTTTTGTTGGTTATTTAACATAGCTACAGTTATGGCCCGAAATACCAGTTATAAATATGAACAAAACCCCATTTATGGAAGGTATAATCCCATCTATAACCAGTTACAAACACTTATAATTGGTAAACGGCCATAACTGTATTTACCCTTTGGTTAGTTAACATAGCTATGGAGGTTTCCTGAAATGGGGGTACCCCCGTTTCTCATCCATTTTTGTTTGGGACTTTCCATTATAAACCATTGTTGGGTTCCTTCAGTTTAGGAACCCCCCTATGGAAAATGGATGAACATGGTTCATTTATAGATGATTACCCTCTGGTAATTTAACATAGCTATTGAAAATGACCATTTAGTTCGTGGATTTACCCATTGAAACTGGTGATTTTCCATAGTTATGTTAATTTACCAGAGGGTAGTGAGTGATGATGTAACTGATGTACATGATGTACTAATTTGTCTATTAAAACTAGTGATTTCCATAGATGGTACCTATTAAAAATGGTGACTTCAACAACAAAAACACAAAAAGGTTGCAGAATGGGTATATTATGGAGATATATGATGATCAATTGAACATTTATAGATGAATTATCTATGCAATATTGTTGATTAATGCTGGCTTATATTCTGTGGGAATTTAACCATCAAATAAGTACGTATAAAATTTAACCATCAAACCAGAGGGATATTTCCCTCTGGTAGTCAAACATGCCTGCCTGGAAAATCACGTATCAATGGACATGTATTTTAATGGGATATCATCGAACTAAATGGGTGATTTTCCATTGCAATGTTTGAGTGCCAGATGCTAATATGTGTTGTTTTTTTGCATCTATAGTCAATCCACAATTGGGGAATCTGGGAATATTTGGGGAATCTACGGAGAATATGTTTCATTCTGCCCCCAACGCAACTTAAATCCGGCCGTTTTTCCTCGGCCCTCGGCCGTACTTGGGATGATGATGCCAGCTGAATGACAAAGAGTGGATGGATCAAGCTCTGATGACTCCATCAAGCATGGCTGGCTGGGAACCCCCCGTGAAAAATTGGCATCGTGGGAACATTTCATCGAAGTCAATGCGTGTTTGCCATGTTTGACACCGGAGGGTAAGAAGGAGCTGACAAGAATGGTGGTGCAATGGTGATTTTTCATGGGACAGAATGGAATACTGATGGTGAAACCCATCCAAACAATCCCATCCCCCGAATATTCAAACACCTTCGATGGTCTCAAGAGGTGGTGTAATATTCCTACTAACCATGGTTTCTGCGGGGTGTTGAACATGAACGAGGGAAGGGATTCATATCAAACAATAGAGGTTTCCGGAGGTTTCAAGCCTCCAAAAGCGCAGTTTTTTGCCCTGCTCCTCACTGAGGGAAAAGCTGGTAAAGGTGCTGGATAGTGTGAGTGAGGCGGATGGGGGTAGCAGGGTATACCCCTACTATGCCCTACTTGGAGGATTCACGAATCCTGAATGGTTCGTAAATTTAACCCAGTTGTATGAACATACATAGTTGATACAAGCCAGTAATATACCATGAGCTTATTCCTGAGTTAAATTACACATTGTTACATGTTTTAGTTTATATAATGCCAGTGGTTCATTTATGTATATTCAAAAGGGATATTTGTATATGGGATAAGCCCACTGAATGATCTGAAACTGCTGTAGTGTACCTGTAAAACAATGGGAATATCATGGGGATACGGGATGTAATGGGATTGTCCAGCCAGCCACGTCTCATTACCAGGGGATATATGGGTGAAAAAAATTACGTAGTGTTGGAGTATGACAGGGATGTAATAGGGATGTACTAGGGATGTAATGGGGAATAATGGGGAATAATGGAGATATCAGTGATATGCAACCGATGATTTGCTTGCGGTTTGTTCTTCTTTAAATTCTCAACCATGATGAACCCCCATGACTTTCCAGTTTTTTTACAGGCGGTGGCTCAACCATCGACCAGTTGCTGGTTTCTTAAAAAAGAATTATGTGGTACAACCCCTTCCAATCTGAAAACATCCCATGCCAATCCCAGGCCTTCTAAATGGAGTTCTAAATGGCAGTCATTCAATCAGATTTGCAAGTTTTTTGCCATCATTTCCAGTTTTCCCAATCCAGGAGAAATGGGAATCTACTGCTCATCCCCTTCTGCAATCAAGCGTGGCAATGGGAAATCCCCTACATCAACGGAAGTTTGTAATTGGTGGTGGATTTTCCAGCAACGGAGCTGATGACACCGGAGGGTACAGTAAATGAATCATAGTTAATTTCCCAATTTTACTATAGTCTTAATCCAAGAGGAATGGGGAATCTAGTGCTCATATGTTCAATGGGAATTCGATCCTAGAATGGAGGTGCCATATTTTCGGCCATATTTTGGGGGTATATCATAGTATATTCCCTTACATAGCCCTGAAACATCGGCCAAAAATGGTAAGGTACCTCGGTACCTCCAATAAATCTGTACTGGAAATTGCCAGGAGGATGCACATCGCTGCCCTTTGGCTTATGCTCACGTGGCGAGCGTGTTGGCCTTCTCTCAGGCGAATTTGGAGGGATCTTGCTGCCAAAATGTCGTCAAAATTGTTGGATTCCACCATTGAACAAAAGTGCAAATCAATGGGCATCTACTGCGAGAGAGATAGATGGATAATGATGGATATATATATATATATACGCACTATATACAGACACACTCTGTGTATATATATACATATATGTGTATATATTGGATGATACAGCCATGATATAGCCATTGATCAGGGGTCCTCAATTCCCTCGCATCGTTTTTATACTTTTTTGAAATAAAATGTGATTTTTGGATTCCTGGATGGATGACTATACGACTTTCATCCCTTTATGGCGTGACCATGGCACAGAAATCACAGGAGGGGGCGTTCTTCCAATGGCCCCAAGATCATTTCCAGGTAACCACCAGATGGACATGTGTTTCCAGGAGGTTAGTCGGTTAGTTCGATGATGTTTCCCTCATAATTTCCAGGTTTCCAACTTGTCTATCTATTTAGTCAATTAAAGCCTTTTTGGAGTTGCCATAATGAGCCATAATGTTCACAGATGGCGACCCTCAGTGGCGAAGATGTATTTTGGAGATCCCCAATGCAGTGTTTTCAGCACTGCTGCTACCCTTCGGTGATTTCAAATAGCCATGTAACATATTGTGTGCTAAATCATCGAGAAAGGACCATGGCTTCCAGTTACTGCAGTTGGCCAACTGTCAAGGTACCGGAGGGTATTCGAATTCATGGTTTACTGGTGTCATTTTCGAACTTGCCCTCTGGGAAGTTAACATAGCTATGGACAATCACCAGTTTTAATAGGTAAATCAATGTAAAACCTCTACAATGTGGGGGCTTCCCAATGCCATAAGCCATCATAAACCATCATAAACCATCATAAACCATCATAAACCATCACAAACCATCATAAACCATCATCAAAGGAAGTTGGGAAGCAATACTTCCGTGTTGCGGACAAATAGAATTCTGCGACTTGAAATGATGCAGGGTGGTAGATCACATAACAATACATAACATAACAATACATAACAAAAGAATAAGAAGCAGTGGAATTGACTTTGATGAAGGGTGGTGATAATGACGGGTGGTGACGAAGGGAAGTGGTGACGAAGGGAAGTGGTGACGAAGGGAAGTGGTGACGATGGGAAGTGGTGACGAAGGGAAGTGGTGACGATGGGAAGTGGTGACGAAGGGAAGTGGTGACGAAGGGAAGTGGTGACGATGGGAAGTGGTGACGAAGGGAAGTGATGATGAAGGGGAATGGTGAGGAAGGGAGGTGGGGACGATGGGAAGTGGTGAGGAAGGGAGGTGGTGACGAAGGGAAGTGGACGAAGGGAGGTGGTCACGATGGGAAGTGGTGATGATGGGAAGCGGTGAGGAAGGGAAGTGGTGAGTTGGGGAGGAAGCCGGAGCACGAAACCGTGTGTTTTTCCGTGTAAAGTGGCTGCAGCTGGCGATGAAAGCTACCTCGTCTGTGCGGCGGTTGCGGCTGGGGTCGTTTGGTTCCTTCTATGCGTTTTGCAACAATGCTTGTTCCTGTGTGCGTAGTTCTATGCGTTTCTTGACGCTGTGGTGCCAGATCGCATTGGAATGGCTGCATGATGTTGCATGCCGTGTGGTGTGGGGAGGAAGCCGGAGCACGAAACCGTGCGTTTTTCCGTGTAAAGTGGCTGCAGCCGGCGATGAAAGCTACCTCGTCTGTGCGGCGGTTGCGGCTGGGGTCGTTTGGTTCCTTCTATGTGTTTTGCAACGATGCTTGTTCCTGTGTGCGTAGTTCTATGATGTTCTATGCGTTTCTTGAAGCTGTGGTGCCAGATCGCATTGGAATGGCTGCATGAATGTTGCATGGGCTATGTGTTGGGGAGGAAGCCGGAGCACGAAACCTTGCGTTTTTCCGTGTAAAGTGGCTGCAGCCGGCGATGAAAGCTACCTCGTCTGTGCGACGGTTGCGGCTGGGGTCGTTTGGTTCCTTCTATGTGTTTTGCAACAATGCTTGTTCCTGTGTGCGTAGTTCTATGCGTTTCTTGAAGCTGTGGTTGCAGATCGCATTGGAATGGCTGCATGAATGTTGCATGCCGTGTGTTGTGGGGAGGAAGCCGGAGCACGAAACCTTGTGTTTTTCCGTGTAAAGTGGCTGCAGCCGGCGATGAAAGGTACCTCGTGTGTGCGGCGGTTGCGGCTGCGGTCGTTTCTGTCGCGAATTGTTCCTCCTATGTGTTTTGCAACGAGTGGTTGTTCCTGTGTGCGTAGTTCTATGCGTTTCTTGACGCTGTGGTGGCAGATCGCATTGGAATGGCTGCATGATGTTGCATGGGCTTTGTGTTGGGGAGGAAGCCGGAGCACGAAACCTTGTGTTTTTCCGTGTAAAGTGGCTGCAGCCGGCGATGAAAGGTACCTCGTCTGTGCGGCGGGCGGCGGGGTCGTTTCTGCGCGTTGCGTTCTATCTATGTGTTTTGCAACGGTGGTGCTTCCTGTGTGTGTAGTTCTATGCGGTTCCTGAATCTCTGGTTGTATGATCGCATTGGAATGGCTGCATGAATGTTGCATGGGAAATGTGTTTGGGGAGGAAGCCGGAGCACGAAACCTTGCGTTTTTCCGCGTAAAGTGGCTGCAGCCGGCGAAGAAAGGTACCTCGTCTGTGCGGCGGGTGCGGCTGGGGTCGTTTCATGCGCGAATTGTTCCTCCTATGTGTTTTGCAACGAGTGGTTGTTCCTGTGTGCGTAGTTCTATGCGTTTCTTGAAGTTGTGGTTGCAGATCGCATTGGAATGGCTGCATGAATGTTGCATGGGCTTTGTTTTGGGGAGGAAGCCGGAGCACGAAACCGTGTGTTTTTCCGTGTAAAGTGGCTGCAGCCGGCGATGAAAGGTACCTCGTGTGTGCGGCGGTTGCGGCTGGGGTCGTTTGGTTCCTTCTCTGTGTTTTGCAACAATGCTTGTTCCTGTGTGCGTAGATCTATGCGTTTCTTGACGCTGTGGTGCCAGATCGCATTGGAATGGCTGCGTCAAGGTTGCTTGATGCCGCGGCTGCATGCGTAATACTATTGTCTTTTGCAGCTGAAGATCGTAAATCGTATTGGAATGGCTGCATCAAGGCTGCGAAAGTGATTTGTCAGCAGATTTTCTCAATTTTGGCGCTAATAATTTTCCTTTTAAAATTCCTTTTCAAAAGTGCTTCAAAATCGTCTTTTTGTCGCTTTGGCGTCGAGATCCGGTTGTGGAGCTGCAATTTCCGACGCCATTGCACGTAGTTCTATTGTGTTTTGCAACTCAGTCTCTGCAGATCGCATTGTAGTGGCTGCGTCAAGGTTGCTTGGTGCAGCGGCTGCATGCGTAATACTATTGTCTTTTGCAGCTGAAGATTGTAAATCGTATTGGAATGGCTGCATCAAGGCTGCGAAAGTGATTTGTCAGCAGATTTTCTCAATTTTGGCGCTAATGATTTTCCTTCTAAAAATCCTTTTAAAAAGTGCTTCAAAATCGTCTTTTTGTCGCTTTGGCGTCGAGATCCGGTTTTGGAGCTGCAATTTCCGACGCCATTGCGTGTAGTTCTATTGTGTTTTGCAACTCAGTCTCTGCAGATCGCATTGTAGTGGCTGCGTCAAGGTTGCTTGGTGCAGCGGCTGCATGCGTAATACTATTGTCTTTTGCAGCTGAAGATTCTGAAGATCGTAAATCGTATTGGAATCGCTGCATCAAGGCTGCGAAAGTGATTTGTCAGCAGATTTTCTCAATTTTGGCGCTAATAATTTTCCTTTTAAGATTCCTTTTAAAAAGTGCTTCAAAATCGTCTTTTTGTCGCTTTGGCGTCGAGATCCAGTTTTGGAGCTGCAATTCCTGTTGTGATTATGTACAAGAAAGCTTCTCTGTGCAAAAACTTTTTCTGTAAAAGCTTGCTGTGTGTAAAAGCTTCTCTGTGTGTAAAAGCGTCTGTGTAAAAGTTTCTGTGTGTGTAAACGCTTGCCATGTGTAAAAGCACTGTGCGTAAGTGTTCTGTGTGTAAACGCTTGCTGTGTGTGAAAGCTTGCTGTGTGTAAAAGCTTCTCTGTGTAAAAGCTTGTTGTGTGTAAAGGCTTCTCTGTTTAAAAAGCTTGCTGTGTGTGTAAACGCTTGCCATGTGTAAAAGCACTGTGTGTAAGTCTTCTGTGTGTAAACGCTTGCTGTGTTTGAAAGCTTGCTGTGTGAAAAAGACTTTTGTGTAAACGCTTGCCATGTGTAAAAGCACTGTGTGTAAGTGTTCTGTGTGTAAACGCTTGCTGTGTGTGAAAGCTTGCTGTGTGTAAAAGCTTCTCTGTGAAGAAGCTTGCTGTGTGTGAAAGCTTGCTGTGTAAAGCTTCTCTGTGTAAAAGCTTGTTGTGTGTAAAAGCTTCTCTGTTTAAAAAGCTTGCTGTGTGTGTAAACGCTTGCCATGTTTAAAAGCACTGTGTGTAAGTGTTCTGTGTGTAAGCGCTTGCTGTGTTTGAAAGCTTGCTGTGTGAAAAAGATTTTGTGTGTAAAAGCTTGCTGTGTGTAAAAGCCTATCTGTGTGTAAAAGCGTCTCTGTGCAAAAGTTTCTGTGTGTAAACGCTTGCCATGTGTAAAAGCACTGTGTGTAAGTGTTCTGTGTGTAAACGCTTGCTGTGTGTGAAAGCTTCTCTGTGAAGAAGCTTGTTGTGTGTAAAAGCTTCTGTGTGTAAAAGCTTCTTTGCTTGAAAAGCTTGCTGTGTGTAAAAGCTTCTCTGCGAAAGAACTTGATGTGTGTAGAAGCTTTGTAGTACAAAGTAGTACTGGAACGTGTTTTGTGCAAGCTTTGTAGTACAAACTAGTACTGGGAAGTAGTTTGTGCAAGCTTTGTAGTACAAAGTAGTACTGGGGAGTGCTTTGTGCAAGCTTTGTAGTACAAAGTAGTACTGGGAAGTGTTTTGTGCAAGCTTTGTAGTACAAAGTAGTACTGGGAAGTGGTTTTTGCAAGCTTTTGTAGTAGACATCAGTACTGGGAAGTACTTGAAATAAAGATAGCCAAGAAGAACTTAGCTGACACATGGGAAGACATGGAATGAGATGAGAAGAGCTCAGATGAGATGAGTTGAGATGAAGTGCAAGTGTGAAGTGTGGAGTGTAGGAGGTGTGAAGAGTGCAATGTGAAGTGTGAGGAAAGTGTTTGCATTCTACCGGGGTCGCGACACTGCAACAGCTTCGCACAAAGCACGCACGCACGGGCCTGGCTGGCGCACGGCGCATGCAAGTTCCTTAGTAGTAGTAGTACTGGGAAGTGATTCATGAAAGCTTAGGTGACATATGAGAAGAGATGAGATGAGCTGGGATAAGGTGAGAAGAGCTCAGATGAGATGAAGTGTGGAGTGTGAAGAGTGCAGTGTGAAGTGTGGGGCGTGAAGAGTGCAGTGTGAAGTGTGGAGTGTGAAGTGTGAAGTGTGGAGTGTGAAGTGTGAAGTGTGGCGTGTGCAGTGGGAAGCGTGCAGTGAAGTGTGAAGTGTGGATTGGGAAGAGTGCAGTGTGAAGTGAGAAGTGTGGAGTGTGAAGTGTGAAGTGTGAAGTGTGCAGTGTGGAGTGTGAAGAGTGCAGTGAGAAGTGTGAAGGGCGAAGTGGACCTTCAAATGTGACATGTGAAACAGGACACCACTTTCGCAGAGTGCACGCACGCACGGGCTTGGCTGGCGCACGGCGCATGCAAGTTCTATAGATGAGAAAAGTTATATATATATACCGTTAAAAACAAAGTTAGAATGCGGTTTTGGCTTCGCGTGATGGTGGCCCGTTTGGCCCCCCCCCCCACGGCAGTCGCATTCTAACTGAGGAAACACCTGTAAATATGCAGAAACACAGTTAGAATGCGGCGCCAAAATTGGTAAGAAAATGTAAGCCTGGGAAGCGTTCTAATTGCTGAAATGCTGGTAGAAAGCAATTTCAAGGGGGAAGCATTCTAACTGCATTCTAACAACTGATGATATTCATAGTGCGGAGGCATTCTAAGTGAGGGATTTGTGCAAAGGGTTCTCCAAAAACAAAAAAACTTAAAACCCGGGTGGGGAGGCATTCTAACTGAAGGATTTTTTGCCGTGCGCGGGCCGCATTCTAACTGAGGGGGAGGAATATTTGGAATTCGCGGAGGCATTCTAACTTTCATTTTAACGGTATATATATCTTTAAGGCAACTTCCGCCCCGCCTCGTGCGGGTACTACTGGTAAGTTATTAGCTAGTTCGTTATAAACCATCATAAACCATCATAAACCTACCACAAATTTCAAACAATTGTTTTTTGTTGCACCCAATTGATGCTGACTTGGATTTTTTTTTTTTACGACCATGGCATTGGGTGAAGCGATCCCCATCGATCCCCGAGGTGGACGAAGACACTGCAGACTTTTCGCCCGTTGAGCCCAGTTATTGGAGGTACATAATGAGGTTAAAACAATGTCATTTTTACTACCCATTTGGTTGTGGTTGGAATCCCACCTATATATTTATGGTGATGACTGGGGGATGGTAAACATGACATTGTTTTAACCACATTAATACTTATTCGTAGGGACCGCGTGGGATATAATATGATATAATACATTAACCCACACCTTCCTGGGACTGTTGAAACATGTGCACAATCTGAGCTGTTGGAAGCTGCACATTCGCTGCCATTCCAAGTTGGCTCGCAGCTGTGAGGCAGACGATCGTCATGCGGCAGACATTCGCATCTGAAGAGAAGGGGCCACCATGCCACACATCCGTGATGCCGGAGCCCGCGTCCATTGGCAAAGGGTCGCCTAAGGCAGACTCCGCGTCATCGGATCCGAAACAGGCGGCTTGGACTGAAGTCACCTTTGGTGCCGATGTGTGCGATGGTGTCCCTTGGGGAGGACGTTTTTACACTACGAACTTGACATACTGTAATTTGTTCATCAACTTCCAGTGTTTTGTCGTTCCATTCATGGTAATTCATGCATTGTTCACCGTCAAAGGGGGATATAGTCATTGTAGGGAAGACCTTGGTTCGTTGGGTTGGTGATTTGTTTTTTTTTTTGCTTGCCATAAACGGATACTGCTGACAGTCCCACTCCAAAAATTAACTGATTTTTGTGGGGCATCGAAGATGAACTTTGATTACACTTGGGCCTTTGGGACCCCATTTTTCAGCTCCGTCTTTTGCCACCTCTCGTTCGCCCGTCTTTTGGCCTCCTCGTGCCAAGGATTTGGACCGGAATGCAGCTGGTCACAATTCTGAGAGTGGCCGGGTAATCCCTCCCCCTAGATGCGCGCTTGGGGTTGTAAATGAGATAGCTGGTTGTAAAATTGTAAACTCATTAACCCTACAACTATCTATAAAATAAATTGGGTTGTAACCCTGAACTTCCCCTGGTAATCATAGCCATTTTCTAATTGGGAGGGGCTTGTTGCCAGCGGTGGAAATTGGACCTTCCTCATGTTTTTGTATCCTTTGTGAAATGGTCTTAATCTAATATGATGTTTAAAAGGAGGAGGCCTGACCCAGAGAAAAACACATATTCAGCTGCCAAATGCACTCCTCCAGAACAGTGGTAGTCATTAGGTTCAAAATGTTGCAAATTCCAAGAAGAAAACCCGCCTTGGAAGAGAAACCATGATATAATATGATATATCTCCACTTTGAAGCATTATCTACAGTAGAATATGTATGTGACCTAAAATGAAAGTTGCAGTGGATAGGTTCAGGTCATGTCGTTCTCATAAGCAATAGATCCTTCTTTTTGTGTGGCAAACATGAACATTGGAAATGCTTGTTTTGAAGCCTGGGGAAACACTACTGTATTGTTTCCACATGGTTGTAGTAAAGCACCACATTCTTTTGAAAGAAATGAGTCATCGTTGAACGCACAACCTTAATTCATTTACAATGCCTATTTCAGTGAGAAAAGTAAGGAAGCTCCCTGGTGTTTTCAACAGGTTGTGGGTATGATTGGTTACCCTTGATGCAGTGCCATCAGTAGATTCCAGCAAAAGTCCACCACAAACTGATGCTCATATCTTGTTTGTAGCCAGCTGACTGTGGAAGAACATGTAATGTTAAATCAACAAGACTTGTAGCTTGAGCTGCACAGCACAGCAATTGTCCAAAGAGGAATATGTGTGCTATCCCATCTATTTACTTGCACCCGTGCTGCATTTCCAGCAAGCAATGCTTTGAAGAGATGATCTTCTTCAAAGAAGAGCAGTCTTCCTCACAAATATGCAGCATCCACGTCTTTCAAAAAAAGGTTTTCACTTAAAAGCTGATGGATGTTATGAGCTAGCGCATAACATTTAAGGAAAAACGCTCCCTTTGAAGAAGTTCTTTTTGAAAAAGACGTTAGTTCTCTACAATATGCATTGTATTTTAAGTATAGTATTCCGCAGTATTCCTGTCTCTCTTTTTGATGATGGACATATTTCCGCAACCAGACACATGTTCCTTTAAAGAAGAATGCTTGACTTAAAGTTGCCGCCATTTGTTTTAACAACAAAAAGAATATCGTTGCAGAATATGAAGAGTGCATATTGCTGCAGGCCATGAAATGTGTCCAGTAAAAGAAGTAAGACCCCCTTCAAAGCTCAGCTCTTGTCTATGTTTGACGATAACACTATTTTTTAAAGGATAATAATGTCACACTCCTTTAAAAAAAGCACTGCTATCCTGTATTTGGCAAGTAGCACCATTTCTTTGAAAAGTCCTGGTGCTTTTCGTTGGAAATGCACCCCATTCATGTGCAGGAAAGGCTTCACTCACCAAAAAAAAATGTCTCAGTTGCCCTTTATGTTTGAGAGTACCACCAGTTTTTTGAAAAAAATATGATATTCCTTAAAAAAAACAAGCGCCTTCTATTTGGAAAGGAACGCCAATGAATGGAGGGACATGTTTAATACAAACATGTTTTTAAGTAATTGTTTGTAAAGGATACATTTGATAAATACATGATGCCTTAGATTCAAGATGAATCAGATTTGGGTTAATCTGGATTAATCCTAGGGATCAAAACATTGAAAAAACAACAAAAAATGTTCTGGGGACTACTTGGATCCTTTGCATGCGGCAGTGACTGCAATTTTTTGTCCCTTCTCCTCGAGGTAAGAGCCGATGGCTTGACTCCCCTGCAATGGGAGGCACTGATTGGTTGTAAAGAGAAGGTAAAGCAACTCATCGAGGCGAAAGCTGATGTGAATCTGCCAGTCGGAGATACACCCCACCGTGAGCTTAAGGACAAGACCCCGTTGACTTTGGCATTTGCAACAGGAAGCTTGGGAGTGGCGGCGATGCTCCTCGAGGCACGTGGCCTGGACTTGGCCGCCGAGGACATCAGTTTCCTGGTCCAAGCTGAGGGCCCAACCGCCGTCGAATGCTTGGAGAAAATTCCAAAAGAAGCCCATCTCGGAAGTCTTGGTTTTCCCATGGAGCGTGCCAACATTCGGGAACAGCTTGGGGTGATCCTGGAACACGGAGAAATGATAGACTTCGAAAGCTCTCAGAAATTTTGTTTTATTATTACAGACGAACCTTTAGAATCTCAGAATTTATTCACACGGCCAAAAGTGCAAGCCAGCCTCAAATATATACCTTGTCTATCTGCAAGTGATGCATGCAACCCGGAGCTACTGAAGTCGTTGGCCTACACAACCAATGACGAGATCTTTCACACCCACACGGTTGCAGCGTTGGTGCAGGCTGCGTGGATGCAAAAAAGGCTCGCAACTGCCGGCGAGGTTTTTGTGAGTCTTTTGATGGTGCCCTTTCTGTGCCACGCTTCCTTCACCTTACGCCACGAGCAACCACACTCTGCCGAACCCGGCCATTGATCAAGAAACGTTTTGCATTCAGCGTTTTTATGTTTCACCGTTGTTTACTCAAAACAAGTATGATCCAGCTCATAAGTGTTTGTTGCATGAACAAGAGCGTCTTGTTCTGCGTCCTGGAACTAACAAAGGTGCCACCATCGCTATGGATGATTCTGTGTTTCCATGCCAAGAAGTCCTTTGAGGAGCTGATGCAACATTTGATAATGTGTCGCTATCACCGAGACAGGTTCAACCTGTTCGAGTTTGACAACATCGCCGACATCGCATACATAACGGCTGGGTGGGCGGCCATTGTGCGCCAAGCCCTTGACCCCACCAAGCTGGAGAAGCCTTGGATGTCCATTTTCTGCGCCATGGCCTGGCTCCGGGCATTGTATTCATTGCGGGGCAAGACGTGGATGGGTCCGCGGTTACTCCCCATCATTTCGGCTTTGAAAGACACATTGACGTTCTTTCTGGTCACTTGGACTTGCACTCTGGCAGCAGCCCATGCTTACTACAACCTGCAAATGCGGGAGGAGCCAACACCGTTCTACGCCGCTTTGATGCAAGTCGTTCGCTTGGGCATTTTTGGGGACTTCGATCTCTTCGAATTCGAAGGGTTGGACACCACCTACAAGCTCAACGGGGAGGAGTGGGAACCTGTTGACCCAGACCCAGGACCGAACTACGTCAACTGCCGGCTCAGCCAGCAAGTTTTTCTGTGTTTTGAAACCTCAATTCATGTCACTTTGATGCTAACACCGCACTTAGACCAGCTTCCTGTCATTGGATCACGCATGGAAGGTTGAGGCCCACATCCTCTTCTACATCACCAGTGTTGGTATCACCATTTTGCTGATGAGCCTCTTGGTGGGCGTTCTCAGCAACAACTTTGAACTTTATGAAGACCGGTCGGCGGTGCTCTTCCTCAGAGCTCGTGCTAAACTGATGTTGGAGCTGCAGGCCCGGCCATGGAAATACATTTTGCAGTGGCTCTCTTTCAGGCTTTTGCACAATGAGGAATCAGAGAATGAGGAATCAGAGCATTCCAGCGTGACTATCATTTTGTTTCTCTTGTGCTTTGGGCCTTTGGTGCCCCTCTTTGAGTATTCAAAGAACACGTTTCTGGGGGAAGTGATACGTTCGGGCATCGCGAAGGGTGGGTGCCGTGGCTCTGTCCTCCTCCTCCTGTGCTCTCCTATGCTCTTCATTTTATCTGGCTGCCTTGCTTTGATCCTTATGTTCTTCCGACTTGTCTTCCAAATGCGGTTCAGCGGCGTTTACCATATGGTGGCAGTGTCCTTTGGGTGTTGTGGAGAAGAGGACCGCAGGAGCCCGGAGGATTGCCACATTGGGCTGGTCGTTCGGGCCGAGCCGCCCATGCAGGAACTTAGGAGCCTCCGCAGTGAGATGACGACCTTCGGCTTTGGTTGTAGCGTTTTTTGCGCACTGTCAGCATGTGTCATGCAGCCAAAACCAAGAGCTAGCCAGGCAGTTGCGTGACTTGGCAGGTTTTGCTGCTTTTGGCTTTTGTCAATGGGTTCTGCTTAATCGGCAACTAAGGTCATCGAATCGCAAGCTGAGGAAACTCGAGCCTTTCATTTCAAGTTTTTCAGTTTAATGGTTTAATGTTCAATTTATGAGCCCTGCCAGTTTTCACAAAGTCACTATAAGAGCTTTCAGTAGTCGTGCAGTGAAGACACCATTAGATTGGGCCAGTGGTTCTTCGTTTTGCTGCATGTTTTTTTTTCCCACGCCCACGGCCCCTCGCAAGCACCAAACATCTCGAGAATAATTTCCAACACCACAAGTGAGGACACGACTTGAAGAATTGAAAACAGAGCAGGAGCAGCTTTGAGAGGCATTTAGTTGGTTCCCCCAACATGCGTTCTTTTCTCTTGTCAGTTTTCGGCAATCTTGTTTTCTGGTGTCATTGTTTTCATTGTTTGTTCCGGGGCACATTGCGTGCTTTCAGCACAACAACAGCATAAAGCATTCACCCTTCGCGCGCACGGTCAAAGGAAGTTGACAGAGTTGGTGAAGAAGTTGGTCCAATCCAGAGAAGGTGACCTATTAGAATGACGGGGCAGCTCCGCAACCACATGGATTGTGCTACTGATGCGTTTCACCCAGGACATTCCACATGTGTGAAAAGCACCGCACCTGCGCCACTTCGCCCCACACGTGTGCTTGGGATGGGGCTGAACCCAGTCGACTATGTTGCACGAAGTGATTGATTGAGGATTATGGAAGAGCCAAATCTAGGAACCTGGACAGACCAGACAGATCCAGTAGGTTCCGTTTGGGACATCTCAATGCCGTTTGCATGAGGCAAACTGGTCCCCAAAGATCCATCCTTTCGATTTGGGGCAAAACATCCAGGTTCTCCGAATGACATAATATTTTTTGTGAAGTACATTCCCTTTGTTTCTTCCTTCTGTTCATGATGCTGGTGGTCAAAAAGGCATAATTACACACCTTGACGTGTAAGAATATGCCTACGGCCGTTATATGTGCAGATATCTACATACTGCTAAATATAGCTAAATATATATAGCTACGTATAGGTATATGCATGTACACACACACATATTTTAGAGCTGACGCTCATCGTCGGCTCTGCCGGGTGACCCTTGATTTCATCGCAGGGTGGGCTTGGAAGCTATTGCTTCTTTTTGAGGACCTGCTTTAGAAATATATTCTTTATTTATGTTGTTTTGAACATATTCATGGAACTTTGTTGGAGATCCGCTGTTTTCTCTGGAGCAAACGGGGGATGTTTGTTCCCGAAAGCTCCTGCGAAGGGTTTTTCCTAAAGAACTGCTGCGCATGGGGTATACCTTCCAGATAGCCATTTACGTATTTTGATATGGAAAATAATAGTGATTAACCATTGGATTTAGGGGTTATCAATTTTCAGACAAATCAATGTATTGGATCTGCCTGTAGATTATACTTATGTTTTTTCGAGGTTGGCAGGGTCCCAAATTTGAAGGTCTATGTAGTATGTATATCATTCAAATCATCTTGGCTATATATATACCCATGTCAGGATTGTTGAAAGATGTCAAAGCGAACATATGGTTGATGGTTAACCCGACCCTCCCATCAATCCCTTCACTCATCTTCACTCTAATTTTTGCAAAGTTCCTAGAAAACAATTTCTGTCTTTGTATCGGGTGTGTTCACAGTGATTCGGGGCCCATATGAGCGTATTTGATAGCGTATTTGATACTGCCCGTTTCCGGGGGATGGGATTCATCTCATCTATCCCAAATTACAGGCATTGTTAATGATATGAATCTGCAATCACTTGTAGGATGGTTGATCATATATTTCCTGACTCTACTCTCGCATCATCCCGGTGAAGCCTGAGGTTTTCGGGCAGCCTGCTCGATGCGGCGCAGCAGATGTTGAGGTTTCACGGGGTCACCGGTTTCACCGGGGCGGTGGGGAGGCATTACAGGAAAGCCTCATATTTGATGGGAAAATTACTATGGTTTCTGGTCTTGTCATGCCAACAAAGCCAATCCATTGATACCTAGATGTGGAAAAACCAATGGTCTCCCGGAAAGTTCGGAACATGATCTAATATCTGTAGAAAAATGGTGGGTTTTCCATGATTTTCCACTTCGAAGTGTTAGTTCTGTTAGTTTACCCGACGGTAAGTCATGGATTTAATAATGTGAAATTAACCAACTAATATAGGGATATAATGTGATATAATTATATTATATTTTAATTCATATACATATATAATTTTAATATATTTTTATACTTATATGTATATATATATACTGTTGGGATATCTTTTTGGATATTCTGACCATTTCGATATGAAAGTTGGGTACCCTCCGGCGTCCTTAAACATGGAGAGCAAAAGAACATCCTCATCAAAGAGGAGGTGAAAAGCCGGGAAAACCATCGATCTAAATTGCCCATGGTTTCCGTAGCTATGTTGAATTGCCCAGGGTAATGTTGGCTGGTTTTATCCAACACATAGCACATAAAATTATTGTGGGTTGATAGTGTTACCCACTGTCAATGTTGCATGTTTGTTGCTTCATATTGCCACCGTTTGTGATGTTTTGAAATGATGATTCACGCTGCACATAGGGAAATACCGGCTATCCAGCAAAGATGCGTGTGTGTTCCCCCTGGCAACTTCAGTAGGTTTAGCACAGTGAAGTGGCACCTTCTTTGTTTTGCAGGACATCAGCATGACACTGCACAAGGGTAGGGTATGCAAGTTCTAAGATGTTCTAAGTTCTAAGATTGTTTCTAAACCCATCTAACTATAGTCTAAGTATAGTTATACTCACCATAAACCATAGTTCACCCAGTTAGCCAGCAGCTCATGACTCAGCATCTGGTCCCAGCGCCACTCAGGAGGTACCAAGAGAAGAACAATTACACCTTGGCCAACTTGATGTTGTCCAAGTGGTCCGAGACCAGGGCTGATCTGGGACCAGGATTTTGAAAAAAGTGGGCCTAGGTTTGGCGAAGGGAAACTGTTCGCCGTCGTTGTTTTTTTTTTTTGTTGTTGTGGGTTTTTCCAATGGAAAAATCCACCCGAAATGGGGAATCTATAGGTTTTTCTTGGTGAAATATCTAGGTAAATCATCACAAATCATTTATTTCTTTGGGCCATCTATACCGTGGTTGTGGTAAATAACCTGGGGGTTAAGAAATATGCAGATCCCAAAGTTGGGATGAGAGATGTTGGGGACGGGAGTTGGCGATATTTCATGGTAAAAACAATGATGTCCTGTTAAGATGTTCCCAACAAAACCAATCCATTGAATCTCTGCGAGATTTTTCATATATGTCGAGGGCGGGGAGAAAAACACACAGTTCGATAATTATTCCTTTAAATTCGGTTGAAGGATGTTGAAGGGGAAAATGTACCGGAAACACCATAATTATAGATTTGAATGGTAAGAGCGGTAAAATCGACCACAATTTCCGGTTCAGATTTTGATTGATTTTCCCTCAGCCCAATCCATGGATATTCCGGACGAGCAGAAATTTCTGGTAGCTCAACCACCAACCAGGACTGTTCACAAGAATCACTATAGATGCGGCTCAATCATATTGTTCTCCAATTGCCCCCAGTTATAGGTACTTAAGATTAAAAAATCGCCAATCATCGTGGAAATCTGAACTGCAGCTCTATAATGAAGAGCGTTCGTCTGGCAATTGAACATATGGAACAAGTTCCTAGGTATCATCGAAGCAAATGCAATGGATTGGTTTGAGGGAAAAATTGAAACCGGATACCGGATACCCCTTTAATTGATAATAATAACAATTGTTTCCCAGTTTCCCGTAAATGTTCCCTTAAACCAATGCATGGAAATGTGGCCTTGTCCATAGCTTCCACGAGAGAACTGCTGAGGGAATTCTTCAAGATCAGTGCCGAACTGGCCACTCGAGTTGTGACTTGGCGATTTTGGCCCAGGAGCCAACTTTCTTCTGTAAAATGGATGGAACAGAGGCAGATTTCATGAAGTTACTATTAGTTACTAAGGGTTGATGGTTGAAAAGAATGATAGATACCAACTATCATGAGGATTTTAGCCAGGGATGGGAGCATTGGTATTGTAACAGGGGTTAACCCGCCCTTGAATGGCGGCGCAAAATTCCAATGTCCAACCCTTTCACGGTTTCCAATATATTCCGGGCTATTTCCCCACAACCATTGGTTTCTTCCATATCTTTTCTCTGCATGTATTGGTCAAATCATTTTAGATCCCCAATTTCTGAGTGAATGTTCCTTATTGTGAGGGTGAAGTCAGCCAAAATTCCAACTTTTTGTGGGTTGCATCACTTTAATTCATATTATATTTTTTGTGGACTTTGCCATATGTTCAGGATTAAACCACTTAATACTACCAAATTTATGGTGACAATTCTCTCACATCAGAGTTTTTATCTATCATTTCCTATCCCACGGCGAAAGTTCCACAGTCCATGGCGCCTGGAGCCGAGGATGATAAGGACGGTCGCTCCACCCTTGGCTCTTGCGGCCTCTTGTGGTGCAAAGAGGAGCTCACGCCTCTTGGTGATCGACGGTGGAGGTTTGTAGCCTGGGAGAAGCCTCGAAGTCTGGAGCTATGGCTGGGTTCGGAGAAGTTCCATTTTTGACCGGAGGGAGCGGGGGCGTTCCATGTTTGAGGGTTTTTACCTGCTGAAAATGAAGGAAAAGTCAAGATTTATAAGCCCAAGTAGGTTTGGCTGATATTCATGATGCTAGCCAGACAATGGGTGTCAAATTGCCATGTAATCCGGTGGTGAATGGAGGGAGCTACGGGGAGCTAAGAGGAGCTTTGGTTTGAATAGATATTCCCCCTTAGACTGGGGGCCAATGAGCTATACATAGAGTCAGAGCCTCCGAACATGATCAAAAAGCCCCAGAAAATTAAAATTAAATATAGTTATATATGTCATCATACAAATTAGTCTTCAACTACATATTATATTACCACACCTTTTTTGTCGTTTTTCACAGACTCCCATTTCTGTGGCAAGAGAATCTCCTCAAAGCCACAAAAAGCCGCTGGCTCGTTGGCTCGTTGGCTAGCCTGAAAGACTAGCCATGCATAGATTCGGAGGCGATTGGAAGTTCCATATTTTTCGTCAAAGGGCACATGTTTCAGGAAGCTTTCTCTGAAGATGGTACATGTTTCAGGAAATAGGATGAAAGAGGTCTAATAGGTCCTGTATTCAGCCAAGGCCCAACCCACGCACCTGTGAGTGCGAGATTGTCTTCACGCAAGACTTCAGGCCGACTTAGATGATGGTTGGTGTGTAACAGCTGGCCGAAGCAGCCCCGGTGAAATGTTTTTTTGGGCCTTTTACTCCATGAATACTGTGGTCATATTCCGCCATGAACCCTTCAGTTGCCTATATAGTTAAGACAGTTAAGATAGTTAATCAAATTATTTGCGTCAACTTGTCTCTTAGCTATCTTTTTTTTGGGGCCTCACCTTGTAGCCTTCCGAATTGCCAGGAACTCCACGTTTTGCCTCTTCGTGGTAGATAACCGGCGGAGGCAACGACTGGGGAATGGTCTGTCCAAATCCTTGCAGTCTCAACATGGGAAAACCATGGAAAACCATGGAGCGTGAAGTGTGGAATTATTGAAGGGCTTTAAGGCAGATCGACAGATGAAGCATATGGATACAGTTAACAATCATCAGATAGCATCAATCAGAATGGGTCTGTGATCGATATGACTTTATACAATTCTTAACGCCCGCAAATCAGGAACTTCTCTGATGAATCCACCTCTCAAAATACAGCAATTCGTCCCAGAATAAGATGAGAGAGTGGTTGATCACAGTTGGGGCAGGGGTGACCTGACATTGATGGAGAGTGATCATAACCTTCCACAGTTTCTCCATGAATTTTGGGGTATAACCAGATCATTTCCAGGCATAGCCATGTGTTTCACCATGTCTGCCGCCGGGCGCGCTTGCTTGACCAGGTCTTCATTGAGGAATATCACCTCCATCCTGAATGCCAGGCACTGCGTGACGTTTTCCAACGGATACAAGCCATGGCCATTGATGACCTGTTTAAAATATTGATGACATGGGTGATTTTCCAGAGCTATGTTCCCAGAGGGTGACTATTCTAACTGTTTTTCATTATTATCAATAATACTGATGCTGGGTTATCACATGTTATCACATGTTACCGCATGTTATCACATGTTATCACAATAGAACATGGGTTATGAACAATCCAATCCTCATATCAACCACCCATAAGTGATCCCAAATATGCGGGCAAATCCCCTACTCGACTTACTAAAGCATCTTTTGTTTGGGGGTGTTTCATGCTTGGTGGATCATACGAATCGCAACTGGTCAATTACCCAGGAAGTCCCCTAAGCAGTTATTAAGTCAGATGATCTAAGTATTGAAAGGGGCAAGGGATTAGCTGCGTCACCCGCCAGAGAGGTGACTATGGGGATATAGGTGCCACTTTCATGGAGTATAAACATCATAACATGTTATAAAATATCACAAACAAACGGGGCTAATATGAGCAATCAACTGCAGAGAGAGAATAATCAATCAATAGGTGCTTTAACATCTTATTTTAACTAGCAACTACTGTACTTCTGTGGTGAATGGAGGAAGCTATGATCGGGGCTGAGGTTGTGAAAGAAGTGGGGAGCCAATCGGAGCTGCTACAAAAAATCCAACCACGGAGGTTTTCCAGATGGATCTGGGTCGACATTATCAAAAAAACGGATGCTCAATGGAATATGACCAAAATCTTTGTCAATCTATGTGTTAAATGATTGGTGCGTGATATGTTTGACCCACTATTTGTGTGTGTGTGTGTTTGGTGTTTGCCTGGTTGTATATGTCCAATAAACATGCCTCCGAAGGTGAAATATAATATATGTAAATAAATATATATATATTTATATTTCTATACTATATGATGTTTGTGTGTGTGTCTATCTTTATGTATATATATAGGGGGGGTGGGTGAGCATATATATATAATTATATATATAATTATATATATCTATAATTATATATATAATTATATATATATATATCTATAATTATATATAATTTTACATATAATTATATAATTATATATATCATTATTTATATATATATATAATTATATATATATAATTATATATATAATTATATATATATATATTGTAAATTGCCAATTGTGGCTTTGGAAGTGGGCAACTGAGCACCCTATTTACGACCTAGCTGCTCTGCCAGTATTGATCGTTTCTGGTGGTTCGGAATCGGTTTGTCAAGCTTGGGCTGTGCTTTTGTGTCTGAACAATGCACCGAAACATGTCCTATCCGAACTTTTCCCATTGTAACTCCCGCCATCTCCCAGTTACACCCCATTGTATCCTCTTAAATTTTCACCAAAAAAACACATTAATGCCCAAATTGTTGATGATGAATTCACCATGCCATATTCAACATTTGCAACATATTGTAAAACAAACGTAAGAAACGTGACTCGAAATCGTCCAGGTATTGGACCTTGTCGTACGGCATCAATTGGGCCTATGCGCAGGATCATGGCTACGAGATCGATTATGTCAGGGCAACCTAGCCTGTGGTGCACCCCCAAAATAGCCATGTTCCCCTTTATGAATGGTGCCCAATGAGTAAACTAGGGATTAATCCGGGATATGAATTGGTGAATTAGCCTAGCCCCCTCAGTGGGTTTATTGTAGTGGCTGAACTGAGCCCACAAACACTGGCCAGTTATTGAGCGAACTGGATCTTCGAAATCCAAAGGGGGCCTTGATCAAAATCAGCCGTATGACGCCGTATGAATCAACCGGGGTCCATTTTTGTTCGAGTGGCAGTACCACGTTTTTGAACATGACAATGGGAAAATCAATGAAAATCCCAGCTGTTAAATTTGGAACATATCCGGGATAAGCATAATCAGGTCTTGAAACTTGGCGTTTTTTCCATGGCGCCATGGTTAAATTACTCCAGGGTACATGGCCAAGTTGAGGACAGCCAGTGGTGTTTTCCCAAGGCGAGCTGCTTAGGTTCAGCCTGATCCTGTCCATCACTATCCCGACAGAAAGATTGGCCCGAAACCCTGAGGGGACCAGCACTGGGGGACTGGACACCTTGAGGAAAGTGGTTGCTTCAAATCCCTTCAGGTGACCAGTTGAACCTCACAACCTCCACTTGAACCCAGGAAGAAATTCATATATTTCCTGATACTTAATGGAATGGATGCCAGCCAAAATCTTTTTAAATCACCATTGAGTCCCATCAACATCCCATTAAATCCCATCAACATTTCATCAAGTCCCATCAAATCAGCAGGAAATATCATCAACATCATATTATGAAATCCCATCAAAATATCATCTAATCACCATGAAATCCCATCAAAATATCATCAAATCCCACGAAATCACCGAAAAATCCCATCAAAATATCTTCAAATCCCATAGAATCACCACCAAAAGCGCCCGGGTTTACGCCAGGTTGGGCCAAAGTGAAGGTCATCCATGATGCCTTGCGGGAGCGAGGACCCGAGCGCTGTAACTTCGGGGTGTCCTTGGACTCGGCACCTCGGTCCGTCGTGGAGGGAGACTGGTAATGGAGAGATTGGTGGGATGCTGACCGTAAGTTATACTTGGTTTATTGATGTTTATTGGGGATTGATTGGGGGTTGATTGGGGGGTGATTGGGGATTATGATAGATCTGATAGAAATACCACTAGTTGGCAATTATTTGTTTATTGGAGATTATGGGGGTTTTGATCAAGAGAGGCAATCATTGGCAAATATATATATATACACCATTCTTTTTAGGTAAATCAGTTAAAAATAGGCTGATTTATCATCATTTATCCCCATCATATACGCATTTTTGTCGTTGAAGTCACCATTTTCAAGGAACGGGCGGTTTGACAATCTTTTAGTCATCCTTGATGTTGGAGTCACTGAAGATCCCGGATACCTTCTGGTAATTCATCAGTTTGCTATAGAAAATGGAAGAAAATTGAATGAACATTGCCATTTGTAGACAATATTTATAGTTATATAATTTATAGATGATTTATACATGTTTTACCCATTTACAGAAATTACATAACTATAAACAGTAAAACTCCTGGTTTAACTATTTATAGATGACTATATAGCCATGATTTATAGGTGATTTACCCATTTAAAATAGTCATGTTCCAGCTCGCAAACGGCGAGAAATTCCTGGTACCCCTCTTTGGGAGCAACGGGCCGACCTCTCGCGTCCCCGAACCAGCCCAATACGTGTACTACCTGGGGCGGTTGGGGATGTTTTCTTTGATATGTGGTAGAAGTTTCCCAACCTGAAATATGTTTCAAGTGTTCCTGGTTTTTTTCAGGGTGGGAAATTATGTGAAAAAACCTTACCAGATATGTAGGGAACAAGATCATCAGGGCCGGTACTGAAGGCTTTCCATCATAACAAATTCAAACATAGATAGAACGGTTCAGCAAAAGTGGACACCTGAAATTCAGAGAAGAGGTAAGGTATATAAGATAAGTTTAAAAACAATATGTTCATGTATTTTCGCCGGTAAACTAACAGACATAAGTATCGAACATCTCCATTTTGATAGGTAAACTCTCTATACATGAGCCATTTTCCATAGCTATGTTAGTTTCCTGGAGGGTATATCTCACCATTTCTCACTATAATCCCTTATATCCCTGTAAGTCCCATTGAAAACCCATTGAACCCCATAAATCCCGTTAAAATCACTATAAACAATGCATTTCCCATAGTTATGTTACTATAAACGAACCATTTCCCATAGTTTTGTCAGTTTACTGGAGGGCAGCCTACACGTTAAAATCAACTTTTTGAGGCCGAAAACATGCGCTGAGGACGCCTTCATTCGCACCTCGGAGTCGCTGAGCGCCATCGTGGAAGATTATGGCATGCACGAGGACAAGTGGCTCGGAAGCAAGACATTTATATACTGTAGATAGATATTAGGTTAATAAATGGTTAATCATGGATAGTATAGACATACTTCAGGATATATTGTAAGTATAAGAATCCTGAAGTAGATAGGATCATCTATAATCAACCTGATTTAAAGGGTTTACTTTAGGGGGGATATAACTATAGTATGTGCTATAGTATTCATGGTGGTTACCCTTTGGTAAACTCACAGGTTGCGAACTGGAAGCCATTGCCATTGATAGTTGATTTACATATTAAACATGGTGATTTTTCATAGCGAACTGTTAGTTTACCAGTGGGGCATGACACAGATCAATGTGGGTAAAACAATGTCATAAACCACCTCATTTGGGAAAGGTTCAAAAACCACATAAAAATGCTGATGACTGGGGGATGGTAAACATGACATTGTTGTAGTCACATTACATATTAACTATTTTTCATGGGTAAATCATCTAAAAATCCCATAGTAGATTATCTGCATATATATATATATATACCCTCGGGGCCCCAGGTTTCCGCAAGGGGTGGGGTTGGGTGGGGCATGTAAGCGTCATGTTCATGTTACGTTGATGGGAGGGGTGGGGTGGGGTAGGGCATGTTAACGTCATGTTCATGTTACGTTGATGCTACGTTGATGGGAGGGGTGGGGGGGGGTGGGGCATGTTAGCGTCATGTTCATGGTACGTTGATGGGTGGGGTGGGGGTGGGGCATGTTAACGTCATGTTCATGGTACGTAGATGGGTGGGGTGGGGTGGGGTGGGGCATGTTAACGTCATGTTCATATTACGTTGATGCTACGTTGATGGGAGGGGTGGGGTCGGGCCCCGGGGTACTATAGATATGCTTGTGTTTCTTTGGAGTTCATATGCTGATGTGTATTTGACGATGTTATATATATATATATACATACACATATATACACATATACTTTCATACATATACTTTCATACATATACTTTCATACATATAGAAAAATCAGGGAACTGCCTATGTCAAGCTTACAGCCCGCCAGCAAAGTTTGGGATCGAGCGCCGTGGACACTTTGAAAAAGAACATGTTGCAGCATGTTGCAGCAGGTTGTTGACGTTGAAACAACAACGAGCAAAAACAAGGGTGACTATCAACATGTCCCGTTTCATGCTAACATAAAAAACATTGCAAATACCAATAAAAAAAACCCAGCCCTTCATATTACACCACGAGCCGCAGTAAAAACAGTACTTTTCCGCTTAAAAAAATCAACGACTTTCATGACATGTGCTATTTCGTGTGGGAAAACAAGGAAAAAAACTTTGAAAAAGAACATGTTGCAGCAGGCTGATGAAGTTGAAGCAACAACGAGCAAAAAAAAGCTGACTATCAACATGTGCCGTTTCATGCTAACGTTAAAATTCACTGCAAATACCAATAAAAAAAGACACCTCTTCATATTACCCCACGTGCCGCAGTAAAAATTGACAATTCCTGATAAAAAAAACAAAGAAATTCATGAAAAGTGGTATTTCGTGTGGGAAAACATGAAAATCACAATTGACATGTACTGTGGATAACATGTCAGAACATGCAACTTGCGCGGGCCTGAAAATTTAGGTCCGTCAAATTGCCCTTAAAGAATGAAAAAGAAGAATGTGCAAAATCCACCTTTCGCTGTGGCGAAACAGTGATTTTTGACATATGGATCAATGAGAACCAAGATACTCTGCGGAAACCTAGGGCCCCGAGCGTATATATATATATATGTATATTCTACATATATATATATATTATTATTTGCATAATCTAGTAAGTATCATGTATATTATCTATAGAAGTCTATATTCATGATAATGAGATTATCCCCGTCACATCCCCATTATACCACCATTTCGCTTGTTCAAGTCTCTGAATTGATGGACTCTGGAATGATTTTTTTCACGAGATCTCATCATGAACATCATCCACATACCATCCATCGGGGATGGTGGCTATGGTGACTAGGGTGAATCCATCATCCCACATTACCCTTTGGTAAATGTTTTACAAACAACTGCATGGTTAAATCACCATGCTATTACCCTCTGGTAATTTAACATAGCTATTGAAAATGGCAATTTAGACTTGATTTGCCCATTCAATATGGTGATTTTCCATAGTTATGTTAGTTTACCAGAGGGTAATGGGCAAATCAACGAACTCAATGGCCACGGCTTCCAGTTCGCAAACTGTAAACGTTTACCAGAGGGTATCCAGACCTCTTTCCCTCACAAAATGCCAAGCTTCCCTGGAGGCAGATCCTCTTTTCACAGGCTCCGTGCGTTGGATCTGGGAAATTTCTTGGGGTTGTTTCAAACTTGAGGGAAGGAAAAAAGTACCTGATCATGTTCCAAGCCGGGATGGTTCTTAAGCAATTTTTTCCAAGCATATCTGTTCACCCATTGCCCGGATGTTTTTTTTCATTCATGTTTGGTCAGTTTCGGAAAATGACGTGAATGACGTGAACCAATCCCCACCAACCAACCTGGCGGCGAGAATTTCCAAACCATGTTACATTGCTGGAGGGTAACGGGTCAATGCCCAACTAATGCGTTAAACAAAATATATGTTACCTATAATAGTTAATTACCACTATTCCAACTATTAAGGAAGTATATTCCAAAATAGCTTTGGTTCCACAAAAAAACTATGGTGAAATATCAGTTCCGCAAGAAAAACAGCAGTGGAACTGCAGCCTGGTCGCCAGGAGTATCACATGGAAGAGGGCCTTCGGAAAGACCAGCAGGACTTCATCAATGGTGGATTCTTCATCGTGAGAAAGCCTAGGATCTAATGTGGCCCAGTGATTCAAAGTTACCATCTGGTTATTTTACATAGCCATGGAATAGATGGCCCATAGAAATAGATGGTTTACCTATTAAAATCACCATGGCTATGTTAAATAACCAGATGGTATTCAAAGCTACCATGACTGGACCCCACCCATTGGTGTCCTCATTTCTGGGCGACCCTTTGGAGGGCAGATTTAGTTCGCTGGTACAAGCATCGAACTATGGCTGTAACTGTCGCTGGGTTCGATTTTACCATGGTTATTTTCCAACTGATGGAGCTTCAAAAAATCCATATTATGGTGATAATTATACCCATTAACCCAACTGTACCCAAACGGTATCTCAGTGAGAGGAGGGAGTGAGTATAGTTTCACGCGCACGCGCGCTATGCCCCATAGGTACCTATAACACAAGTGAGGCTTTATTTTTAGATTTCACATGTGTACAGACATGACATAGTTAAGTCTAATATCATAATTTTGTTGGCAGCAAAGGATTCAGATTATATGTGCAACACATTTCTGAAGTCGGCTTTGTTTTCTTCTAAATAGTCCTAATTCTAACACATCACCGTATATTCCGTATATCTTGGAGCTCAGGTACAGTCTAGCGAACCGATGCGAACCGAATGAACAGGGAACAGAGCAATGTTGGATTGTATAGAAACACCATATGTTCACCCCCTTCCTTGATTCTTCGGATCTTGATTTCCACAAACCGAAGCGATGAACTTACTATTTGTTGAAGCCCAAGTTTTATTGATTGAACTCCCGGGCCCATGATAACTTGCTGTGTTGCCCCCATCAAAACCAGGGGCGTCATCCCCCACCAAAACCGCATTCCAACAGCATCCCCAAGCGGCTTGGGCCGTGGAGGTACGGAACTCCCCGGAAGGGTTGAAGATCCTGGACGATTGGTGCGAGACGCAAATGGCACATGGAGTGGGAAATTTTCCATCCCCAAAAGTGGGATGGATTCTAAACACCACAGGTTTCGTGATTTTTGAGGTTTGTTGGGATAGAACCATAGGTTTCTCTCTCAAATAATTGGAGATATGTTTTTTGTTTTGATTTCTGTTGGGCATAGATATGGAAAATCAGATCACCATAAGCAGCAAAGGATTTTCGTGTTTTTGTGGACTAGCAAAGAATGAACATGACTTCAGGATCCTATATGTTAGAGGTACTGTGGTTTATGGCCGCCAGGCCATAAACCTACCAAACTTGGATATGTACCACCACCCATCTATCTGGGTAAATTATAACGACCTCACTGCGACCTCACTGGAAATCATGGTTAATAAGGGGAATCATCCCCAAATGGCCTTAATTCAGGTCAGTGAATTATTATTATTTACCCAGATCTATGGTGATTAATTGGGGATGTTTATAAAATTGCGTTTGCCATGGCTTACTGTACCATATAAAGCCATACTTAGGATTTGTTATATGTTGAGTCGGTGTTTTTTTCCTGGAAAACTACTGGGGAATCTGCTGGGGACTTGTTTATTCTGAAGTTACAGCAATGGAGCTTTCAAAAAATGCGGGTAACCCAAATCATTCAAGTCCTGCATTTTAGTATTGAAAGCCATGGTGACTTGGGGATCCCCAATTTTAAGAAACCCCCATCAACCCCCAACATGTGGATTTAATCTCTAAAAACATTTTTTGTCATTGGCATTTTTACTACCAAGAATGGGGATTCAACCACCACGACCTAAAGGTGACCTTCACAACAAGAAGTCATCATTTTCAGGAAGAAGATCCCTCCCAAAACGGATAAAAATAGGAAGTAAACTGGGTAAACTCTGAAACATGACTCGGACCACGGATTTTTTTTGGAAATTTGGGATGCCATCCATCATGGATACCTTTTGGTGAGTTACCCATGGGCTGATCCACTAGAATATGTCGGAATCTAGCCCGGAAGATATGCCTTATTTTTATTGCCCCTTCAATCCAAGTTTTCAACAACTTTGGTAACTATCCGGTGGCTTGTGAGCTAAGGAGCTATGAATAATTATCCATATATTCCCTATGGGTAGGACAAAGAGACAAACAGACAGGCAAACAGAGACGAAGAGGAGACAAAGACAGAGAATGAAAGACTCAGAGCCTCAATCACCTCTCGCTCCGTGAGCGGCTTCGCTCTGCCAGCCAGGCGTCACAACAACCAAAGCGCTCCTATTGTTTCCTATCTTTGAAACTTCCGCCACCGCCTTGTGCAGTAATACTGGTATGCGTTTGCGTACCCCTTTTGGTAATTTAACAGTTTGCAGTATAGGTGCGGAGAACAGCTGCTAGACTGTCTCACTTGGAATTAGATTTGACTAAAATTTATTGGCTTACAGGTCAATATCAGAACAGAGTTATTCGAAAAGAACAAAACTTATTCCGATAAAATCCAATGAAATTCCATTTAATCACCATAAAATCTCTTACAGTGCCATGACATGTTGAGAGATCCTCCTGTTTTTTTTTCGTTTTTTTTTTTTTTTTTCGGTTGGCCACCTGACGGTGACTTATGGTTTCCACCATGCTGGACGTCACGGTCAGGTACAACGTTCCGGAGACTCACGAGGAGACAGAGACTGGTGATTTGCCACACTGTGCTACGGAATGTCACATGATTTTGTAGGTATTGGGTACCCTCTGGTTATTTAACATAGCCATGGAAGCCATGGCCCATAGAAATAGATGGTTTACCTATTTGAAATGGTGATTTTCCATGGCTATGTTAAATAAGCAGATGGTATTTGGTAGGTAAGTTAACTATAGTGGAGGGCCATGGCTTCCATAGCTATGTTAGTTTAAACAGAAGGTAGAAACCATGGCTCCGCAATCGTTTGATGATAAATCAATCCAAATAAAAAGTATATAAAATTTCGTTCGTAAAAAGGGCGATTCTCCTGTTCGCAAAGTGTACAAATTTACCGTAGGGTAACCAGTTTGGAACCATGCGGAAATACATCACACTTTCCATGACCCGTGAGGACATGGCGCATTTGAAGAAAGAGAACCCCCAAGGCACGCGCTTCCGGTAGTGCCAATCATAGCCATGATCATTTACTATTTGCACACAATTGCACACACACATCATTATGTGATTAGTGTTGAGTATGATTGGTTATATGTACAGTAACCCTCAAAAATGATAGACGTGTGATCTATTTACTACTATCTTTAGTCAGATCTTATTTTGGTATCTTCTTGGGGATTGATTGCTATATTCCACATAGACAGATCATAAGAGCCTCACGTAGGGTCACTGGAATGATGGCTAGTGGAGGTGACTCTCCCAAAATCGCCGAGCTTTTAAGGTGAGTGAATTGTGGCATTTTTTCCAGATAAGTTGCATGGCAACCCCAGCGAACTATTATAATCATTAATAAACCCTATAAAGCTAGTTTGACCACCAACCAGTCTTTGAGGCAGCTTCCCCACGTTTCACATTAGTGACATTCCCACCGGTTCGTTGCGTTCTGCCTTGGGTCTTTCGCACGCACCAGGCTTGAACTTGTGTTGGGACCGCAAGATGCAGCCCAAGTATGCTGATGTCCCTTGGTGACGGCTGTGTGGAGTTCCATTTCTGCCCTTAGACATGTGGTAAACCATGGTAAACCTGGTAAACCCACTAGAAACTGGACATGATTTTGAGATTATGGGATACTTGAGGGGTAATTAATGTTTAAGTATGGGATAATTATGGAAAACATATGAAAGGTGATGATTAAAATCCATCCCAAAGTTTGGGGTTTCTTGTTGGGTATACCCATAAAACGGATTATATCTTTGGGGTGTTCAGAAAATGACCTCCAGTGATGGTTGCTTTTCATTGGGCTTACTGGGACGGGTCCATCATTTGGGCAGATGTTGATTGTTTTCATAGTCACCCCAACAAAAATAGAACATCAAACCCTACTGAAATCGTCACACTTGACTTTTACGAATTCCTTTTTCTTGGGGGGGTACCTGTACTGAGTTATTATATAAAACACACGACTTCAGAGAATTTCAGAGAAGTGCTATATCCATGTCGCAGCCATGTTGCTTTGCTTTTCGCTTGTTTGTCTCACCCTCCTTCAGCCGGGCACCGCATGTCCTGCCCACGAAGTGGCGCTACCGTGTCAGGTACCAAGGTCGGGACTACCTTGGGTGCTGCGGGAGGATTGCCTGCTGGGCGGAACGGAAGCTGTTTCCATCAAAAGTCGAAGTATCACTGTACCACCCGGACGCTGGGTACTATCTGGAAATGTTTTTTTCAATGCTTGCTTATCAAACATGGCTAGCCTGAAAATAACCTTGAAAGATGAAGTTTTAGTGGATAAAAACAGCTACAATGCTACACTGGATTTTCAATTGCCATGTTTGATGGCCAGAGGGTAGATTAAAAAATGCTTATTATGCTGATATGTCGTGTTCCCGTCTTTGTCAATCACAACCTCTATGATTTTGTTTCCCAGTTTCCATCTGGGCTGATTCACCCAAGGGAAACGGCTGGTCATTGACTTACAGAGCCAGTTGCACATCGAAACGCAACTGCTACGGCTGGATGGTGAACTGTGGGTCGGATGCGTCGAAGACGCCTTCGAGGGAGATTTCCAGCTACAGCGACTTAGCGCGCGGTTTCAGTTGATTGGAAGTGGTGCCATGCGTGGTATGATGCCCTTCACCTGGTATGTCCAGGTATAAGAATGTTCAACCCCATTTATGGAATTATACCCTTTGGTAAACAAACATAGCTACTGAACATGGCCATTTATAGTGAGTTTTGCCATTAAAAATTGTGATTTTCCATAGTTATGTTAGTTTACCAGAGGGTATAATCCCAGTTATAACCAGTTATAACAACTTATAATACGTAAACGGCCATAACTGTATGACAGTATGGCTCGAACATAGCTCAATATGATGGCAGGATGTGCAATTTGGTAACAAGATCCCCGTAAAACCGCACAATTTTGATCAATTCTAGATGGAAACGACTTTGGGATACTCCCTGTCATATTGCAGGCAGTGCTCACTGAACATAGCAGCATGGTGGCGGCATTTGAAAACCACGGGAAAAAACATCATAATCAAAGGCTGGAACGAAGAGTAGCATATATGTTATAATTATTGGAACTATATCCTTCATCGATCGTCACGTGTTCAACGGACCTCAACACAGGTCGTGTGTTTGGATTTGCTCTGTTTGATGACCCGGCACGACTCGGCTGAGGCTATCAGGGCCTGATGAGTTGCATGACACTTTTGATTATTCACGCGCGGGTTTGCCAGATTTTCCACCACTAGCACTCTCGCGCGTTTTGTTCGTGAGCAACACCGGGCGTTTGGAACTGCACGGCAGGCCCAAGTTGTCTTGGACATATCTGGCTGCCAGTGCTGCAGCTGGCACTCGGCGAATACGGCTGGAGCATCCAACTGCCTGGCAGAGGGGTGATGAAATTCTGATGGCTCCCACTGGCGCTGCCTCAACCTTTGAGACACATCGGATTGCGAAGGTGCTGCTGCGTTGCGCAGCTGTATTTGTTTGGATTCTGCTGGATTGTTGGCTGTTATGTTAAGAACCACCCTTTTTGGCTGCTTGAACATGTTTTTCTACATATGTGACCTCATATGATTAGCCCCAATGTTGAAAGGAACATTTGCAGACAAAAACAACTACCTTCAGGGATAAAGCATGGTATAGCCAATGTCCCCCAGAATTTCCTACACATCAAACCAAATGCTTGTCAAATCCATTTTTTCATAGGTTAAACAAAGCGCAAAGCCTTTCGTCAAAAGATGCCAAAAGAATCTCCATGTTCATTGGTTAAATTGTCCATGCGTATATGTGTGTTGATTAAAGTTGCAATTCTTCGCGGTTCAATTGCTGATTTTTGTGTGTTCAATCACCATTTTCCATCATTTTCCGTGGTTAAACAACAATTGTTGTTGCTTAAAACACCCAAGTCATTCACAATTTCCCATAGAAATCTCTATTTGAACCCATTTTCCACATATTTTCAGTGGTTAAACCAGCAATTTTCCTCGAAATTCCCCAGGTGTTGACTTCCAGTGACCTACTCCTCCAAACTCCGCTGTCCACTGATCACCTGGGTGCCTTCCGTGGCGCGGGGCGGCGTCTCAATGGCGCGGTGGCGCTGCTGGGGCGCAACCTGCGGATATCAGGCGAAAAATCCCGTGGCTTTGGTGGTTATAGAAGAGCTGGATAAGTATATATATATAACTATGGCACTATGGGTATAGCTTATATATAGAGCTGGATAAGTATAACTATATGGCACTATGGGTAATTATTACTGTGGGCATCTATGGGTATAACTATGGGTAAAACTATGGGTATAACTATGGGTGAAAACTTTGTGGGGGTATTTAGCCACTTATAAATATGGATATTAATATCTGGTTGGTGCTTTGGAACATGAATTTTATTGTTCCCATTCAGTTGGGAAATTCATCATCCCAACTGACGAACTCATATTTTTCAGAGGGGTGGCTCAACCACCAACCAGGTAGCTATGGGTATAACTATGGGATTATAAAACCACTGGGTCAGTTAGAATCCCAGATGTGTGATATGGCTTTGATAAGTATAACTATGGGATAAGTCTAATTCTGGGATTTTATCACCACTAGATCATCACTTTTATGTAATTATCCAGATCTGGATAGATAAGTATAGGAGTATAACTATGGGGATGTGATCACTGGTCAGCCATTGCTGGGGATTGACTCGCACACGCACTTGCTCAGCTGCCAAACTGCATGTGAAGGCAGCACCTTACAACATCTTATAACTATTAACAAACCCATAAGTTGGCTTTAACCATAAGCTGTGTTTAACCATAAGAATTCTCCAACTGGTGATGTATTTATATATATATGCAGATCTGGATGCGTGCGGGTGCAGTTGAGCTTTTGAAAACATGTTGGTTTATTGGTTATATGGAATTACCATACCTGGGTTTGGGGAATATGAACTAACCTATAAGTAGTAGGGAAGTTTATCTACCAAGTAGGGCAACGAGATGGGATAGGGCTATCTTTCATGGTTCAGTTATAGTATTGGAATTACTATGATGTAACCATAAGTTGGAGGTAATTACTAAGTATTAGTATAACTATTAATAATTACTAAGTATGTCTAGTTGGAGGTAAAACAAATCCCACTGGGGCTGCAGGCCAG
The DNA here is from genome assembly GCA_947184155.2 of Cladocopium goreaui. Classification (NCBI taxonomy): domain Eukaryota; class Dinophyceae; order Suessiales; family Symbiodiniaceae; genus Cladocopium; species Cladocopium goreaui. The sequence goes on along the minus strand of CAMXCT020000498.1, from coordinate 59,901 downwards.
GGGCTTTTAATCAGTATAACGATGGGATTTTAACCTCCATAAGTTAGGATATTAGCGACCTCTACAACCATATACACACACACATATATATATATATAGAGAAGCCACTAATAACTTATATAACAATCACTTGGCTACTTATCATAGTTTAACCTCCATAAGTTTAAGTAATATATATATATATAAATAAGTTGGAACCATGATAACTTATATAACCCACTTATTTATCGTTTCACTTTGTTCCACTGTACCCCCAAGCATGGCACTAAAAAGAACTACCCTCTGGTAGTTTAACAGTTTGCTATTTGAAGCCATGGCTCATTTAGTTCGTTGATTTACCTATTCAAAAAACAGGTGATTTTCCAGTTCGCAAACTGTTAGTTTAACCAATTTCTAGATGATTTATGGTGATTTTTTTTTATTAAAGATGGTGATTTCCCATAGGAACCTGTTAGTTTACCGGTAGGACTTGGCGGGTCTACTCCGCAGGTGGTGCCATGGTGTGGGACCGCTGCCGCCAAGCGCTGCAGAGGACCGCGGTGCATTTGGAGGCGACGGAGCCACCAAAGGAGTGTCGTGGAGGACATGTGACCTGGAAGACGTTGGTAAAACAACGGGGTTTACCAATGTTTAACAACCATTAAACAACCATGGTAAACCATTTAAACATTTACCAATGGCATAAATGTAAAACCATGGGTCAATATCTGGTATACCATTGTTTACCAATGTAAATAGATGTAGGACCAGTGAGAACCATTGGTAAACCAGATGTGTAAATAATGTTTTATATCCATTTAAACATTGGTTTTAATGGTTGTTAAATTTACCCAGATGGTTTATTATTTATATCCATTTATAACCATTAAACAACAATGTAAAACCATCCGGGTAAAAAAAATGATCACGAACTCATGTCGCGACCGAAGCCTGGAATCATGGTTAGTAAGGGAAATCATCCCCATTGTGGGCCTTAATTCAGGTTAGTGAAATATTATAATTTACCCATATGGTGGATGGCAAGTTTACCCTCCAGTTAACAGTTTTCTATGGAAAATTGGTTATTTATTTATAGTATGTAGATGATTTATCTATTCTGTTGATTTTCCATAGCTATGTCAGTTTACCAGAGGGTACCACATGAAATAAACGCTGACGCTAACAATAAAGGATGATATCAGCTTCTGTTGAACTTTCTGAGATGGCGATGGAAAGGGAGAGGGAGAGAGAGAGGAAAAAAACAAGGATGATATTGTGAAATTCCTTATTCTAATTTGTGATCCAATGACGTTATGTACTATTTCCACATCATTGGGATAATGTATGATAACATGGGAATAACAATAGTAATGGATAGAACAATAACAATACTAGATAATAATGATGACGATAGTCATGGATATCAGATAATAGTGATTAGATGTGATTAGTGTGCGAAACCCACAGCCATAAACCTACCATCCATTTATGGTGATTTATATTAAACTAGTAAACATGTCCAAAACCACCTTGAGTTATGTTCCAAAACTTGTAGGGCACGGCAGTTGTTACTGCCCTTGGGGCATTGGTATGTATACATCATGACAGCTTATACAACTAGAGGTGGACAGGCAGCTTTGGTTACCATTGGGGAAAAACGATATAGTTACACAATTTCAGTGGTATGACGATACTGGTATAACTCAGAAAAAAACATGAGTTGTGTTTTTTTCAAGAACATTCTTCAAAATTTATGCTTTCAATCAATATGTTTGGCATGGTATGTACCATCTAGTGCTGGCAACATTTTTTATTGCTAATGCCATCAATTTTGTTAAGATATGCTAGTTGGTTTTGTTATAAACAATGTTGTTGTTCAACAAAGATAAGTTTTAAGCTTCCAGGTTTGCATTCTTGATCCACACGATCGATTTGTATATAGATTGGGTATGCTTATTCATAGTTCAGGCGAGCAAACCAACAAGGAATTGAAGAGGTCATTTGTGTGAACATCGCATTAAACACAACACATCCCGGTGGTGAATAGATGTTGCCACGGCCTTGTTTTTCCACAGGCCGCACCAACGCAGCATGGACCAATCAGTGGACACAATGTCCGGGCAAAGGCTAGTCAGGTTTGGGTTTGGACGACAATACTTACACAAACAGAATTTAAGATGCATCAAACAACAGCTGACATACGATATGTATTGTTTTCCATTTCTTTAATGGCCAGTGTCACCAGTCACCAGCGACCAGAGTGAGAGAAGAAGAAACTATTAACAAGAACTGTATCAAGAACCATAGGCTCCGAACGTCACAAATTGTAACTCATTGCAACTAGTGTTTGTTTCGGTTGTCATTTCCATCTGGGCAGGGTTCCCTACGTATGCCTATTGAGTGTGACCAGTTTCCAACACGTAGTTCCTCATCAACGACGGGAGTACAATAAATAGTTTTATATGGGAATTTGACTCGATCGACTGACAAACAAAAACTTTCAATTGGTAACGCAAGAACTCAAGCTTTAGGGATGGCAATGCAAGCCATGCGCCTGTTGTCACGGGCGAGATTGGGACGATCCGATGCTGGCCTAGAGTTGGTCCTTTCGAAAGATGAGTTGCTCGAACGGCATCAGTGTAAGATATTCAAATGATATGGCAAGTGATTTAACAAAAAAACAAAATTTGCAACCAATCAACTTCGGACTTCAGCTTTAGAAAAAAAAGTAGCACAACACAACTGATGTGTGTTTGGTATTTGGTGCTGCTTCCTATGCTTTTGCATTCTGAATACCTTTGATACTTGTAACATATGTAAAGAACCCCACCCATGCCGCAACACGAAACTCAGGTTGTGCGGCTTCTTCAGCTCACTCGCAATCCAGTCGCTTCCAACGCCTGCGGCTGCGCGGCGGCATGGGCGGCGATCATTCTCTGATATGATGTCGCTTGTGGATCGAGAAGATGTACTTGAGACTTGTACTTAAATATTTGTCATTGGGTATGGGAAGAAATCAACAATGCAGTCGGTGGCTTGTTCAATTGTTTGGAAACTGTTCATCAAGATTCAAAATATGATATGACCCTTGTGAGATTACATCAAACTGATCAAAGCAGAATCAAAACACAGTTCATGCACACTCACTATTCTCAGTCTCATGTATTCCACTAGGATTCCACTAGCATGTGCTGTTCAAAACGTGTAACGTTGACTATCATATTGCCTAGTCAATCGTTGGTATTTGCTTCATATCTGTAAGCCTAAAAATTTGCTACCTATCATTTTACTGACTGGTACACACGACTTACTGCTTTACATGCTTCGTTAATGCATGAACAAGCTTCATGGCAAAATCAAACCAATAAGGATTCCTATGTGCGACTATCTTCAACTGGTGTATGGTATTCCTTGCGCATTATCACATTCCTTATGCCAGAGATAAGTACTGATCGGTGGAATGGGCTGGTACATGAAGAGTGTCAGCGGCGGATCTCTATGGGAAATCTGCCGGTGGGGTTGCGGATGGGGAAGAGTTGTGGTGGTTTAGAAGTGCAGCCACTGCAACCACGTCGGATGAACAGCAATGTTTCCGATTCTGAATCATCCCAAACGCCGGGTACATGTGCATCATCATCATCAGCATCTTCAATGTCGAATGTGGAGGAAACTCAACTCCAACTGACAGTGATTGATAGCCAATCGCAAAGTACTGAGATTAGGCTACCAACCCAAAGACGTGGCATTCGCTGGGGAAAGGTCACAGAAGAAGATTTGAACTCTTGTCACAAGGCAGTGTTGATTAAGCGCATCTTTTCTTTGCAGGGGAAGTGTGATGAATACCAGAAACAGCTGAAAAAAATGAAACGTGCACACAAATACCAGCTGGTCAAGTCTAACAAGCGCAATGATGTTGAGATGTGCAAGCTTGATGATGATGATGACAGGGCTCTTCAAATTTCAACTGGGAAGGTTCGACTTACTAAGACTGGGTTTGTAGCATTGGGCATTCGGAAAGCTTTGGCATTGTCGTCGGCCGTGGCATTTCCTTTGGCGATCTTGTTTGATGTATCAAGACAAACCGTTTGCCGTGCTGAGACATCTGTTTGGGCCATGCTTGTGATGCGGTCAGCCGCGTTCCACAAAATCATCAGTGATGTGTTGAATCGAATTTCAGTTTTCTTGGCTAACAAAGATCAAGCAACTGTCAGCCCATCATTGGCACTCACCGATGTTGACTATGCAGTGGTTGCTGCTCACGATTTGGGAGTCCCAGTTCCACACTCAACAGATGAAATTGCATTGGCTGATGCGCCTTTCTTTTTAGGCGGTACTGCATTCTCAGGGGATGCTACAAATAGTGGGGTCTGGCGGAGAAACAAGCTACAAGGATTGATTCTGACAAGTTCGTTTCTTGTTTCTCCCGATCAACTCAGCAAGTATGATTTGTGGCACCATGCATTTGCATCACATACCACAGTGTGCTTTGGTTGCACGTGCTCATTTGTGGGCTTGGGGTGGGGGAATTTGGGGTCGTAAACTTCATGAAGCGCCAACATTGGCCACAAGAACATGAAACATATAATATTGACGGTAAGACTCAGAGACTCAGACTTGAAAATGATGTTGCCAATGTGTTTTGGATTTCAACAAATATGGAGCAACATAGAAAGTCTTAGAAAGTCAATGGTAGACATTAGAATTAGATTGTTAGTTGCTACTGAAAGTGATGAAATAAATCTAAGAAAGCAGCCATTGTCATTGTAGCATTGCATCAAACTATTTTGAACTAAACATATTGTAATTTGACACCATTTTCTATCAGTTTGGTTGTTAGAGATGATGGATAAAATGAGAAGATGTAAGACCGTGAGGGCCAGGACATTGGGCAGGGCAGCAGGCACCCATTGACAACTTGAAGTGACCAGGGTGAAAGATCCCAAAAGATAGGATAAGTCACAAACGGATTTGATCAAAGGACTATTGTGCGACCGTCGTTATATGACTTGACTGACTCACCTGACTGAATGGACAAACTGTTTTAACGTATGTACATTACGTTCATGCATGACAGAAATAGATTGATGAGATACCTAGGACCTATGACTGACTCCTATGACAAACGCAGGGGTGGTGTGCTGTGATGACGGTCTTGATGAGAATGATAGTCACGGGTCATGGGCCATGGTTGTTGTTGGTTAATCTTAGCATGGACGCATCACATACACAGACAGACAGTGACAAATTAACAAATACATAGTTATCACAGTTGGTCAGTTATGACATGGGTCTGGACTTCAGTCTTCTCCGGTGTTGGTTTCCAACTTGTTGCCGACCTGACCGGAGGTGTGACCTGCAAGTCGTCACGGAGGGCACGGCGCAGGGAAATTTGGCGATCGTCTCCAAGCAACTGAGTCTCGTGAAATGCTGGATGTGGGACGATATTGCAGAAAAGATGAAGACACTTGTCCTACTAGAAGTTGTAAAGTTGTTGTTCATTTCTCCAGATGACTCAAGATGACGTAAGCTGCAGCCACGACTTGGGATGTCAACCCAAGTTTAGAATTCTAATTGCAGTAAGGCGGTTTGTGATTGTAATTGTAGTTCTCTATTGATGTATCAAGATACACCCTAGACCGCTCAAGTTCCAGGACCTAGGTCAAAAGACATAGGACATCTGAACATGATGATAATGGTTGTTATTATTCCATTCAAGCCAATGTCTTGGGTTCAGTGTTACAGTGGTTGGGTACCGATGATAGCTCGGACTACTTTGCAACCTAAGGAATGGATCATTGCCAAATTCTTATTTGCACGTTTGGTGTGTGTGCACTGACAATGGGCCGGATCAGTTATCATTTCGGAAATCATTGGAGACCACTCTGGCCACCGAGCAGTTTGCCAACCAACTTTGCTTTTGACTACCTTGTCTCAAGCACCAACTGCATTTGCTTACATCGGACCTTTTGAAATCCATCACTAGACTCGTTAGTTAGTCGATGCGGTAGAACATGGAAATACTTTGGGTCCATTGCAAAGGTGTGCCACTGTTGGAGGGCCCATGGTTCTAAATTGGTGAAGACATGGCAAATGGTTGTCCCACAACCATGGTCATTTCGCGCATCATCCCATTTGCCACCCGCTCCCATCAGCGGCCGCTGGGGATCGGTTGATTGTTTCTTGGATGCACGACAGTCAAACTGATATAGAGGAGGAGACTGACTTTATCTAGTACATCAAAAAAACGGATTGCAGAGTGTAGAAGGCTTTTTGTGTAATTTGTTTCTCAGTGTTTGTTGAATTTGTTGAAGGTAAAGGTTCATATGACGGGGCTAAGTGAAGCTTATGTATGATCATCATGACCCTGTCACTGATGTTGCTAGTGCAATGATAGAAACAAAAAACCAAAAACATGGATGATGATGATCATTAGTTGCACTTGTACATTGCACATTATGACCTATCAACTTATCAACGTTAAGATGAATTCCTTGATGTTGATGTGGATGACTTGTTGTGAAGTTGTGAACGCTTATAGATTTCATATTTGAGCGATCTCGTTCTTTGTCTATCCCATTTGCCCCTGAGGTGCAGAAGAATTCCTGCTTGAAGCGCCTGAGCACGTGCTTACTGCATTCTTGGCCACTTTTGCGACTCAGGAATACAATGATCAGCAAGGGCGTGGGCAGGGCGGCGATGATCCATTACGGGATGCTGATGATATGGATGATGATGAGGATGAACTTGGGGGTAACGATGACCAAGAGGCATATCGCATTCAAGTGAGCAAATGGGTGAAGGGTTCCCTTGAGGTACTGAAAGATCCGCTGTTCTGGTATGCAGTGCATGTGTCATATCACACCAAAGGGCCCGTGCGACATTTTTTCAACATACTTTCGAAATATTCGGCATGGCATTCATCTAGCGCGTTCAAGACACCCACACCTGCCAATTCAATCCCTGTGGTGGAGCTTGTGGTCAGACGAATTTGGGAAATTGATGCGGAGTTCAGGGCTTTGTGTGATTCATATGACTCTTGGAGTTCCGACATCATCCGGAAAGTGTCGGGAATGCGGATTTGGGGCGATCACGGTGACACTCTCAACACAAACGTCTTGAAATCCATTGCGCTGTCCACGGCATTGCGGAACTATGCTGGTTTTCGTCGTCGGGTGGTCGAGCTTTTTGACAGGCTGGCCTGGGGTGTTTAATGGTACAGCCCACGCTGTGGCGCTTCTTGTGTTGTTATCTTCTACTGTGTGTCAAAAGAGATGTAATGATTGTGTAATGGAATGACACCCGCATTCGACTGATTTGAACAACAGCCTAACTGACTTTCACTACATGCATGAAGTTCGGTTATATTTATGTTTCCAGAGCCACACTCAGCATAAAGCCTTTGTTGATGAGTTAGTTGCACGGGTTGGTCAAGGGTAAATTGCTAGTGCCAAATTATCGAAACCAACACTAGCATAGCAGCATAGCATGGCAGCATACCATAGCATATCGATATCCATAGTCGGATAACCAAATCGAAAAGAAACCAGTTTAACACGGCAACAACCCATAAAACGGATGATGATGGTTTTGAAGTTTTGAACTACACATGATACACAGATAATGTGCACATCACTTTGTTTTTTATTTTGGACAGTACAAATATGGACGTGGACAATGTTGGTTGATATTTGATAAATTCAAATCAGGAGTAGTTAATGTATGTCCATGCGCAGTGCACAAGCAACTACTGAAGTCGAAGTCGTGGTTCATAAATCCTGGTCCAATAGAGACATTAGACAATAGAGCTGATCAGGCGAGGGTTTATTCCATGTACTACCTCAACGATCCGAGATCATGGTCACAAAAATTAGCGGCATTAGCATTTGTTTTTCAGGGTTTTATTTGTTTTCACATTTGACATTCTACTGTGTTACAGTGTTACACTGTTACATCACATTCTGACATTTCGAATCTTTCGAACTGCATCGTCACATTCTGGCTTGGGGGGCCGAGAGCTAGGCTTACTGTCACATACTTTGCTAACGTATACTGTTTAAAATTCTATGATCGTTTAGTATCAGTTCATAAATTCTTCAATGCATCGGCATGTGGCACATGTGGACTGATGGTCGACGTATAGTCATATAGTCTATTGGTTTGTAAGCCTGCAGGGCCTACGGCCTGCATTATGGACCGAACATCCAACGTCAAAAATGAAATACCTACTTTCAACTTTCAACCAGCATCAATGTATGGAATGCCAGCATGAGTCGCATGTGCCGTATTAGTTAATTAGTTAGCATCATCGCATCATCACCATCACCAACTTGACCATGGCCAATAAAACCATAAACCAACATGTCATGACATCATGACATGACAACCGGCAATAATGTAACTTAATTATAAATTCAGTTCCTGAACCTGAACTGCCTTCTGCCCTGTTCACCTTGTTCGTCATTCCAACCATGAGCTGGCCATACCATACCACGCCTGATCGCTTTGTGGATGTAGTGGGGTGTAGGCTTCAACAACCTGTCATGGATATCATCAAGTGGCCAAAGTGGAATCTGTTCTTTCCATTTACAGTATCATCATCTTTCGGCAAATGATTCGTCATTACATTCGACTAAATATGAATTTGTTCGTTTACTTGTCACTTGCTACTGTGGTTTCGGTTGCTTCGTTTCTTGTGAGACAATTCCCACCACTAATGGACAACGATTCTTCATAACAACATCAGACAGTGGAAAACCGACATGCTCTCCCCCCAAACAAAACTAGCTTGAGTCTTGAAGGCACTTGAAGGCACGCCTGATTGGCCAGGGGTGCCAGACCCCAACGTTTCGAAGCCTGAAGCCAGGGTTTTCCTGACTAGAAGTATGCAACATTTTGACATGATAAATCATAACCTGATAACATGATAACATGATGGATCATGTCTTCAAATGAAGTTCAGGTCTATGTAAAGGGATATCCGGTATCCAATCCAGTCTAATCCAATCCAACCAACTCTATATTCATTCCGGTTTCCACTTCACTTATATATCTTATCATTCATCTGTGTTGAGTGTAACCGCGTAAGGCTTGCTTGTGTCGGCTTTCAGGTGGCCATGGAAGCTGTTCTTCTTGATCAAGGCTAATCCTGGATCACCTTGCGCAGTGCAACGAGGCCAGACAGTCAGACACCGTTTTCGCATGTCAGCGCCGCCAATGGTTCTCAGTGTGCCAGCCATATGCCTACCTACCATGCTCCGTTCATGTAACAAAACTTTGAAAATATATTGTCAGGTGCTCAGTGCTCACTAGTCGTTGATCAGTATCATAGGTAGTACGCATCATGCATGTTCATTCATATGGTGGATTGGTTCCAGTGTGTTGTTCAGTGGGTTGGTGTCAGGTTCAAGTCTCAACATATGGTGATGATAAACACTGAATCACCAAATAAGTTAAATCAGCTGGAGATGACAATTTGGCAACCACATGTTTTGAATATACTACCTGTCCAAAGATTGAACAAACGAACACTGATTTCCTAGGGAAGCTAGATATGGTCGTTACTTGATGATCTTTACAACTTTACAACTTTACATTAAATAAGGCGAGGCATCATAGCTGCAAGCAAAAAGAATCAACCTTCAACTCGAAAGACTCGAAAGGACTCGAAAGGGCTTTGGCTTTGGCTTGTGGCGCACACCTCTCCCCTGCCGGTAGGAATTGCTTCGGAGCTCTTGGACTGCGCCACTGATCTGCTCGAGATGAACGCTCGTAAGTTCCGGAGCTGTTGCCAAGAGGAGCTGGAAATCATATCGGTTACCGGCATTGTTCCTGGCCATAGCAAAGTGAGAGCAATTTTGTTGCAATCGGCTAGCTTGATGAGAACTGACATTCAAGAGCTTGAATCACTCAATTCAATGGTGAAACTTGCAGTTCTGCGTTCAAACAACAATCGGATCTCACTAGCACTCTTGTCGAGCAGAGTCTGCTTACGGAAGCTCATAGCGATGAACGCCCCAGGGTGCAGGGTTCGAGACATTAAGCCCTTTGCAGCATGCCTTGCGAGATCTGCTACAATTTTTGGTGAAGGGTATCACTCATTGCAAGATGATGAAAGTCGATGGGAATCGCCAAGTTCCAACAACTTGAATATATCATTTCAACCAGGGAAACCATTGTTGTATGATCCAGTGGATGCCGATTCTCTTCAAGCTTCAAGGTGGGCAATGAAGTATCACACTCTCTTCATGAAACAATTCAGGTTGTTTTGGAAAGACAAAACAGTTGCCCCAAACAAGTTGATGGCTTTGGTGGTTCCTTGCCATTCAAACGATCGCAACTTTGTGTCTTGGGCTAGTTGCATGACAGTCGGGAAACAAGTATTGATGGTGAAACTATGTGCAGTCGGAAACGATGGGGCTTTGGCATTTGCTGTTTCTAACTCCAAAGTCGGTTCCAGCTCCGGCTTTGAATTTCAGACGTCGCTTGCAATCATCGCCTCCTTGTGCACCATTGCAACTGATCGCAAAAATCGTGGTGAACCGATGTTGGGCATATCTGTTCAAGAAATGAACATGAAGTTGACGCTTCAAGATGGGTCCATAATCGATCCAGTGGGTCCACCTAGTGAAGTGTGCAAATTGAGAGCACGATATGCACACAAACCAAAACCAAAACAAAACAACAAGGATGATGCGATTGATGATGAGGATGACACTTCAGAGGATGATGGCAATGTCAATACTGGCCAGAGTTCTGATATGTCGGATGGTGATGATTCGGCTTCAGATGAAGATATTGTTTCCAAACAATGTCGAGAGAAAGAACGTGATGCCCAAGTCATGAAACTGCTCTTCAGTGATGACGACAATGAAATTGACGATGCATCTTCAGTCAACGATGCAGGGTCTGACTTTGATAACAATGACTTCGATCAGTTGTCACAGTTAAATGTGTCCATGGCAGCAAGTGCCGCAAACAGGACCGCGCAGGTGTCCGAGATTGGAATCACTGAGGCCGCCGATGCTTTGCAGGATCAGTGCGATTCTGCGAAAAAAACGGATTCTACGGCTTTTATGTCGGATGCTGATCAGCAACAAGAGGCCATTCTTCAACAGATATTGTTGGGACAGTCGGGGCATGGTCCTGGTTGTAATGGTAATTCTCATGGTGATTGCAAACCACATGACAAAAGCTATGATCCTACCATTGGGGAAGCTGAAAGGTTTCGATTTGAACAATCGGTGGCAGAACCCATGGCCAATGCATTTGTGGACCATTGGAAAATCAATGTTCGGCAAATTTGTGAAGCTTTGACTTTCCGTGAACAGGGCAAGGACAAACCACGTGGTGACAACGGTGAGATGTCTTTGGTTTTGGAAGTCAAAGATGAAACGGCAACTGTCAAATTTGTCCAGTGGAGTACCTCAAACCTGAAGCATGGCCGTGAGATATTCTTGGATTCGGACAACAAAATCATTTGCCCAGTGAATTTCATTCAGCGAGCACGTGATTTTCAAACACCTCACATACATATGGTGGTTCCTGCTGTCGGTGCTAGTGTCAGAAAAGTCAGGAAATCTGACCGACCCGAGATGCCATCTCTCATTGTTGCTATCTGGACCATGTTCAAAGATGCAATTGCATCGCATTTTCGTGTCTTTGAAGAAGCAATTTCGTTTGACGATGCAAGCATTGGAATCCATAAATGTCAAATTTGCCTCTCGGATGACGTGCGCAGTAATATCCACAGATGTGCCTTTTGTGCACTATCATGTCACAGAACATGTAACTCGGTCTTGGCAGAGAAAACCGACAAGTCAGAGCACTCAGTCGCTTTTGACCTACCAGGGGTTTCCATTGGTATGTTGCCACGTATGTTGCTGGCACCAGCACCGATGCTTGCTGGCGCGAACGGCCCGAACGACTCATCGGATGAATCCCAATGCTCTTGGAGTTCGTCACTTGCTCTTGCTATTGTGAATGGAAGGAAGGATTTTAGTTATGGACTTGATATCAGCTGACTCAATCTCAACCATGGCATTGCATTGTGAGTTTGGATCTTGCAATGACTCAGTAACTTCAAAATATTAGACGTTTCCTTTGGTGCATTGGTGGATACATATAATAGATCTGAAAAATCAAATACTTCAAGTTTACTTCAAGAGCAAACGAAGCAACCAGACTAGCTCTTCATTGCAGCAGTGGTGCTAATGAGACGGACAAGATGAGCTTAGCAGCTTAGCATGTCTAGTCATGGTTTTAGGTTCTATGATCATATGTATTAACATTACTAAGTTATTGATACCAATATTATAATGTTCCAGTGATGTCCATTAGTTGTCGGGGGATTACATGTGCAATTCCTACTTTACATATGATGGTTCATGATTGTCACAACTTGAAACCATTGAACTGGAACACTGTATCACTGACTGCCCAGACTGACTGCTAGACTGCTAGAAAGCTACATGCTCAGACAGTTCCTGGTTCCTCTATGCTTCTTTGAATGAGGCTCATTGGCTTTGCTGAAAAAGATGACCACGCTGATCTATTGCCACGAGTGCGGCAGTCACCGGTCTTGTGTGCCTTCTGCAAAAGGTGGATTACAATGTGGCTTGTCCGTTGGTCCGTTGGTTGTCCTTGTCAAACTTGTCAAACTTCTCAACATGCCAGCAATCATGAACCATCAATCATTACTTGATATGGTTTCAAAACTTCAAAGGACACTTGAACTGGTTTGACTTGGCAACTCTTCAGACTCTTAAGACTCTTAAGGTCTTTTGATATCCTAACTTATCATAACGTCTCTGATGCAAGACAAGTACACAACACTCGATGTTTGCATGTACTATGTACTACTTAATGTAATACTTAATGAATGTCGTACAGGGCTCATATAGACATGTGTCAGCTGTGTGAATGGCGATGATGATGATGATGATGATGATGCTGAATGCTGAAGTGTGCGATGGTTCGTTTACTATCACCTAGGCTGGCTACGGATGCTGCTGAAGCTTCTGGCTTGTCCTCCGCTGCCGCATCGTCCTCTGGCAGTTGACACCGGGTCAGCTTTGGCGAGGCCAACTGGGGCTGGGGTGGTCGCTCGTAGCCCGTAGCTATTTGATCCTTAATTACTGAGCACTGAGCACATTGCATGTTCATCATCTTCGGCATCAAGTGACCCAATGATTCAGTTAGCCGTTGAGCATCGATTCATGGATTCATGGAGCTGGCGAGTATGTTAGTTGTTATATACTGTATACTGTATACTTTAATCAATAGTGTTTTCTCGATATGGTTGTATGTATTTATGTTTATGGTTCTCAAGTTCTGGAGAAGGATAACACCCACATATATCAACAATATATTATCAGGTGAACGTGTTGGGGTATTTTATTTCTTGTATGAAGAAGTAGTAGAATAGTATATGGGCATATGGGCATTTGGGCATCATGTTAGCTGTCACTGCAGACAAGGTTGCTCAAACAGTAGGTAAGTCAGTAAGTCTTGGCTCATCGGTTGGTCAGTCCAATGGGAACTCCTTCGCCCGCCAACCCGACTGGACGTGCCATCCATTATTTCCTTGAAGACCCAAAGACTGTTCATCATGAGACTAATATTGACAATGCATTTTCGACGACTGCTTCGTGCGGCGGATCAACGATGGAATGCACCAGTTCGGGATCGGGATCGGAATGCAGCCTTGTCAGTGACCTCAGGGACCTCTCTCCGGTGGCGACTTGCAATGATGGTGCTATGGATATGGTTTGCGACAATGCTGATATGTTTAAGGATCCAGATGGTCACAATCCAAACCTTTATATCGGCATGTTTTTGCCATGGGAGATTGAGCTTCAGCCAACGAATGAAAACCTAAAGGTTGAGGTCAAGAAGAAGAATCGATCCAAAAAGGATAAGAAAGAACGCAAGACGTCGAAGAAGATGAAGAAGTCAAAGAAGTCTCACAAGTCTAAGAAGGTCAAAGAGGATGAACCATATTTTGCCATTTATGTGAGAGATGAATGATTTACAGGACTTGCAGGCAAAGCCTGCAAGTTCACTTTCCCGTCACCGTAATGGCGCTGTGTTGGCGCGATCTTTTCAACTGGAATAGCCAGAACCGGAATAGCTCAAAACATTGAGCTAAATCAGAATCTGCTTCACCAAGTAGTGAACCATCCTATCTGGCCATCGGCGGGAAAATGCATCATGGAACCGTGAGGTAAGACAAAGTAAACGATCCAACAGACAGTGTATAAACTCCTTCATCATTCAAGATGAAACAAGATCCGACATGCTACAACCACAATAGAAGTAATATTACCACAACCAGGAAAAGACCCAAACCAAAATGCAGCACTAGAATTCACAACTTCATAACAATTATCATCGGATCTGTGGGCTCATGAATACAATTACTATTATGAAAGGATATCTTTTGTCTATACCAATCTGGCATGGTTTCAAACATTTAGTTGGTCTTTGCGTTCAGCCCTTAATCTTCTATGTCTTTCTCGGTGCAGGCATTACATTGCGGCGAACCTGACCTATACTATGCGGATGCCATGGACAACATGTTCATTGTGTCCTTTGCAACGAGTTCAGGATACTTGACTTGACCTGCTTGTTGACCTGCTTGTGTTTGAAACATCATTCATCGCAGGGTTTTTGCACTTGATGCAATTGATGTAAATGTGTGTTCATTGCTGACACAATGTTTATTTGCATACATCTGTGTACATATATATCACACATATGTATATGTTGTGTTTTTTTCGAACCGCTAGGTTTGCATTTGCATTATGTGGAAAGCATCTCTGTTTATTTGAGTCTATATCTGTTTGGACTGTTTTGCAAAATAGAACAAGTGGCGAAGCTAGTATGTATTTGTAAACCTACTATGTCTTTGTGATCATATCTTTCAATCGGACACATATACATAATCTACAAAAAGGGCGGTACACAGTGTCATGAGTCATTGATGAATGTTGGTATGATGTTGTCGACAAACATTGGCCAAATCTCGCTGTCACCAAACGTAAGGATTGGTCTAATTGGTTCGCTCTCTGGGGGTATCAGCGTGGGAACCGACAACTGGCGATGCAACGTGTTACGGCCGGTGCATCTTGGATGATGAACATGTGTACTGCGGCATTAGTCGGTAAGAGTTATTCATGTTTGTAGTGAATGTGTCGTTTCAGATGACTTGGCAAGGTAAATGATGCATTCAAACGATAAACAGTTTGTGGATGCGCAAGCTACCAATAAATATGATCATGCAGCTATTCCATAGCAAATATGAATGACATCGCCTGTCATCCAATCCTTGTGAGGTACACTATGAATTGGCTTTGGACTGAAGCTATTGCACGAATTGCACGGTGTGCTTGGATAGGTCATAACAACAACTTTGACCATTCGGCGAATTCGGCATCTTGGCATATTGAATAATCAACGTGATATGTAATTACTGTAAAATCAACAAAATGCCAATTAGATGTGGGTGCAGTGGATGGGATGGGAATGAGTATCAAATGCATTGATGTTATCATAAGTATAGACTATTGTCCTGACAAATTAAGTATATGATATAGTATTGGTGAAACATAAATATGATCAGAATCAAAACAAGCCTTAAAATAACATCATAGCAGTAATGGCAGGCAAATATGTGGTTGTGAACGTGTTGACGTATACTGAACTATTCATGCATATAGCTATATAGTAGCGATATCGAATCAGTGGAGAACACATCATATAGTTTGTAGTTGTTAATGAAACTAATGGAATATAACATGATCAAGATTGTTGTGATAGAGTCTGAAGCATTTAGATATCATAGCTTTTGGTTTCAACATGATAATGCAAAACATATTATGTATTGCTATGACTTTCGGTTCAAACTAAAGTATCAACAACATGCCCATGATCCTCCCCATCGCAAGGGCAGCCCGCCCATGACATTCCCCAGCCCAAGGGCAGCCCGCCCATGACCTCTCCACCCCAAAAACAGCTCGCCCATGACCTTCCCCAGCCCAAGAGCAGCCCGCCCATGACCTTCCCCAGCCCAAGGGCAGCCCGCCCATGACCTTGCCCAGCCCAAGGGCAGCCCGCCCATGACCTTCCCCAGCCCAAGGGCAGCCCGCCCATGACCTTCCCCAGCCCAAGGGCAGCCCGCCCATGGCCTTACCCAGCCCAAGGGCAGCCCGCCCATGACCTTCTCCAGCCCAAGGGCAGCCCGCCCATGGCCTTCCCCAGCCCAAGGGCAGCCCGCCCATGACCTTCCCCAGCCCAAGGGCAGCCCGCCCATGACCTTCCCCAGCCCAAGGGCAGCCCGCCCATGACCTTCCCCAGCCCAAGGGCAGCCCGCCCATGACCTTCCCCACCCCAAGGGCAGCCCGCCCATGACCTTACCTAGCCCAAGGGCAGCCCGCCCATGGCCTTCCCCAGCCCAAGGGCAGCCCGCCCATGACCTTCCCAAGCCCAAGGGCAGCCCGCCCATGACCTTGCCCAGCCCAAGGGCAGCCCGCCCATGACCTTCCCCAGCCCAAGGGCAGCCCGCCCATGACCTTCCCCAGCCAAGGCAGCCCGCCCATGACCTTCTTCAATTTAAGGGTATCTTATTTGACCTAGCCTAAGAGTTTATGATCCATGGGTTGGTCTTCATGTCAAATCGATAACTATGGATGAACCTGGGCCTAACTTGGGAATGTTGATAATCCAAGCTTATATGTTTATGTTTAGATTTGTTTGTATCATATTGATTTTGGCTTCTACTAATAATCATATTATAATCATTAATCCTATGGATTGTTCTTTGAACCAAATGCTTCATGAAATATTGAATACAATCAATATGTTCTGATATTGTTATTTCATGATGTATATAGTTTAAGTATCCGACTAACATATGTTTGGATTGCTTAAACTAAATCATTCATTCATACATCAACAAGCAGAAAATAATCTTATCTAAATGTTGACGCTCACGCGATCATGCCCAGGTGATCATATGCTATAGACAGCGTCTACAGCTCCATCGCAGAGACGGTACGCGCCACCCACATGATTCCTTGCTGGGGTGAGGGTAAGGTTGAAAGAATACTTTATCTATCGAACATCGAATAAACACAAACGAAAACAAACGATTGCTGAGTGATGTCAGCTAGTTTGAATTAGTTTGTTTGATGGAAACAAACTCAGATGCAGTATCATGAACAAACAATTCATGTTCATTGATTTACTGATCAAGGATTCCGGATTAGGAATTACGCGTCAATGATGTGTGGTATGATGTCCACGATCATACCTGACAACTTGACACATTGATTCTTTAAAGAAAAGCCAGTACAACAATTTGAATCGTTTCAAGTTTCTGTTCATGTTGCGTTTGACAAGACTAACAACTGCACATCGTTGGACGTTGACACGACATGGCATCGGCATCGGAGCGTTCTTCGGGGTCTGCTCTTTCTGAACTAGAACATCCAGTGCTGATGATTCTACCAGGAGATGATCAGCGGCTGACGAGGAATGAGGATTCTGAGGTGAAACCAATTCCATCAACGGAAAAGATCTTTTTGTTCAGAACCAGCGGACCATCAAAGAAACTGGGTCAACAGGAACTTCCTATGATCGCATTTGCAGTTCAACATTCCGGCAAGGTTTACATTTCGTCAACTGGAAGAATGGTCCATGCCATGTGTTTGTGGGATGGACAAACTAATTTCTGCAAATCATTCAATGAGAAGCACAAGACCAAGTTCACCTTAGATGTGGTTACGGCGAATTTGAAGAAGCATCAGTCTACCACCAAATCAACAAGCATGTGGGCAATGGTATTCTCGAATGTGTCTTTTCAAGTCGATGTTTCCCATCCACTTGATTGTCGGATGAGAGCGGGATGGGGCACAGCTCGCATACCTCTCTTGAAAATGAAATCGATATCAAATTGGATGCAGAAGCGCACCCTAGACCCATCTCCGAATGAATCAGAACCAGTTTACAAAGCACTACGACAAGATGAAGATAACTCGAAAGAAGTTTCCGAATTGCTACTTGAAATATAGGTTGGCAAAACATTCTTCTGCTTATGTTATATATGTTTGTGTTGTTTCGACCTTGTGGTTCCATTTTGATAACTTCAATCATGCATATAGTTTCATTCGTTTTGTTTTAATAAGTTGTTTCATTTCCTTCCTCCTACAGTGGACATCAATCACCACATAAGCTACTGAGGACACCTGGAGTCCAAGTTGGTGATGTCAAAGATGATCAAGCTATTGCTGCTGCCACGATCGAGGCCGACACCAAAGTTTCTAGCTCTTCCGACCAAACCTGCCAAACCGGGACCAATAAGGGGGAGCCAACTGAAAGGCATGATGGCGGTCAGGATCAGAAATCACAGGAAACTCAAGTTGATGTTGAAACCAAAGAATTGACAGCAGAATCAACGGATGCCATGAGTGAGGATGAACCCAGAACTGCTGAAACGAATGATCCCACGACAGAAATCCAACCGTACTCCAATGAGAGGGAAATTACCAATGTTGATGATCCTGAGAGTGCTGGTCAGACACCGTGTCAAGTCGAGAAACCGATTGAGCATTCTGAGCATGGCACTGGCACTATGGACACTCAACCAGAACGTTCCAAATCAGATGTAGAATCTCAGATCCAAAAGAGGTAGATTCTAGTTTTGTTTTTGTGTTGGTTTGGTTTTGTTTGGCAAGAGTTTGTCGGCTGTTTCTGTTTCAGTGATAAACACAAAAGCTAGGAACAGTTTGAAAGTTGAGAATTGAGAATGAATATTACAAGCAATTTTGGTTTTGTACTTTATCAGCTTGGGTTCTCGGTTCGATTCCACTTACTCAAAGGCTAAGGCTGCTAAGACTAATGTATATTATATATGATCACTGCGACATTCAGGAATCTGAACATCAAGAAGTACGTGCTGAAGAACATCACACATCATCGCGGCCGGAGACAAACGAATCTGAACAGGAACCAGAGGTCTCTGCCGCAGGTGTGCGCGATCTTCAGGATGCTTTTGGCATCTTGGTTGAAAGAAAATAATACTTGATTACATGGTCAGTTGTCAATGGTCAACAAACGATTACTTGGATCAAGTTTCAACTAGACGATCAACCACACTGTAACCACTGTAAACTGGCCGGCTTATCAAATCAATGACATGTTAGTTTGTTGCGATGACATTAATTGTTGAGTAGATGAGTCAACGTGAGCGAGCCACTTTGGTAGAACTCAGTAGAACTCAGTAGAACTCTGAACTCTAAACTTAACTTTGAATTTGGAAAGTTTGGTCGCTCCATGGCTCCCTGAGGATGGCCTTCCTTTGTGTGCCGAGCCTATGCACAGAATCCTCACTTTCATGCTCAGAAGGTGGGCCATGAGGACGATGACCCAGATAGGCTGGAATACCTTGCTGCTAGTCTCGGTATGAACCAGAACGAATTGAGTTCCATCAAAAACCTGATTGAACGGATTGGCATGTCAAGCATCAGCACAGCCTATTCGGGCATTGATGCACCGGGCACTTCCATTTTGCATTTGTTGGCTGGAGTTGAGAATGAATTCAATTTGGAAACCTTCCATCCAGAGCATTTGTTTGCGGTGGAATGGAACCAATCATGTCAGAATGAACTGAGCATCCACCCTGCGAAAGCGCAATGTATCTTCACAGATATTGCAGACTTCTTGCACCCATC
This sequence comes from Cladocopium goreaui, assembly GCA_947184155.2. Lineage (NCBI taxonomy): Eukaryota > Dinophyceae > Suessiales > Symbiodiniaceae > Cladocopium > Cladocopium goreaui. The sequence goes on along the minus strand of CAMXCT020000498.1, from coordinate 40,195 downwards.
ATTGCGGGCTCAACTTCCGTCATTGCAAGCAAAAGACGAGTTGAACACGGTTCTTATGCCTTTGGTTCGTGATGCACCGAAAAAATCCATTCTCAAGAAACTTGGACTTGGACCCATTGATTATTGATCGTTCTTTATATTTGGTGTATCCGTTCATAGCTGCATCAATCCATGTGGAATGTTATGAATAGTACTTGCATTGCATTGCATTGTTCTTACCTTTACTTGGCTTGTGTACACACCCCAGCTGCATAACCGTTAAATAATATAGCATTTTCATGTCCCAATGCCACACTGCTGAGGAGAGCCCAGTGCACAGTCCATGGTCGCGAATGCTCCATCGACGGCAAAGTTGCATCGCTGCATTGCGCAGGGACCACATGTGTCGCATTCAGCCCCATTGGACAGCAACAAGGGGAACATGCCATGAGCCACGCTCACTTCATCATTTGGTGTGGGCAGAGAGCAATCATGGGTGAGCCTGTCGTAGTTCAAGAGAATGTCAAGGAATTCCCAAAGTCGGCTCTTCAGCTGTCTCTTCCCATGCATGAATGGAATGCAGCAATCTTGGACCCTTCATCGTTTGGCTGGCCAGTTCGTCGTGAACGACAGTTCATGATGTCACGAAGCAGCAGTAGACAATAGATTGAAATACTTTTTGATTATGTATATATATATAATATATTATACAAATATATATGTGATAATGTTCAACATGACTCGCAGCAACTGTATGCATTCTGCAGTTTTGTAACGGCATTGCATGATTGCATGATTGCATGAATTCTAATTCTCATGATTCACATGTTGTCGCAACAGACCGACGACCATACAGTCACCACCGACTGCATTCGGACTTGCATGATAGCGTAGCAAAGTGGTGATAGATATCAACAAATAATTTAGACAATCGTTTCCTATCGCTGCTCGCTGTGTCACTGAACGACTGAACGGTTGCTTCACCAACTAAGTGGACGACATCGCGTCAAGACGCTTGGATTCCGCTCTTTGCTCACTACTTTTACCTCTATGATGGCAAGGCCACTGGGACCTGAGACTTCTTGGGACATTTTCTTCTGGCAGCATCTTGGCTGCTGATATGTTTGGAAAACTGGGCATGGCTTCCCTGAGGGTCCGAGGGTCCCTGACACTCAATGTTGATGCTTTGGCCATATGAGAATATCGACTAGAACCACTATTTCTAATTTCGATTTCATATTCATGATTATCATTGTTCAATGACGACTCCAATGACACATTGCCAGTACACTGTCACACATAGTCACATAGTCACATAGCCATAGCTAGACAGCAGAAACACAGAGAAGTCGGTAATGCAATGCGTCAATTACCCGTGGTTCTTTTGTTTTTCATCTTCTGTAAAATTCCAAAAGCAATTTGGTAGTTTGGTATGATCAACCGTCACATCGCATGCATGCATGGATCAGTCATGATTTGAGTACCTAGGGACGAAGACTCAGACGAGTTGCTGTCTGAGCTGGAATGGGCTTCTCAGAGACCTTGTAGCACTTGGAGTCAAACTGAGCAGGGCAACACCGTTCCTCCATTGGATGATGCTACATCCTTTTTTTCATCTTTGACTGAATGTGAGCAAAAGTTTCTCAGTTGTTACGAAATCAAAATGCCCAATGGCCTTTACTCACTCAATCAGAACCCAGAAGTGACGAACATGGGCACCAATGGGAAGGCCAGGTATTGTAAAACAACTATGAGTTACGGGTATTGAAGATTTTGTTCCACTCAGTTGATGCTGTTTGTCATCACTGCAACATGGGGACCGGTATGATGATTGTGTTTTAGAAATTGCAATGAACCCACATACGTTTTGGGCTTTCCAACGGAAAATATTACTAAACACAATTTCTGGAATGAACCATAAGCCAATCCCCTTGGGAGGTGATGCCAACATTGGTGTCTTCTGCAAGCATTTGGTATTCATCGCGGCACTTGCGCTGGATGACACCTGAAGAGGCTCTGACCGTGCAAGGATTCCCGGTGCGCAGGGGTATGTCCTTTCATCACCAGTGCTGTTCATTCGCAGTTCGTCACGATGGTGGGGCTTCTCATCTTCGACCACCATCGCGTCAAAACATCTTCAAGATGGCAGGCAACAGCATGCATGTCAACGTCATTGGCATTGTCATGATCTATGGGTTGACTCAAATTTCAATCCATCAAAGTTTGCTTGACATGCTGAAAGAAGCATGGGTTCGCCGCAAAGACCCACGCCGTTTGAGGGACATTTCTCGGAAATCATGATTACAAAGCTTTCTAACTTGTTATCAGCCATTTTGATGTTTACTGTTTGAACCTTCACATGAGCAAAGCAAATCTGAAGACTGCTTTGATTGAATTGGTTGAACTGTCAAATCTCATCATGAATCCAGGATTTGTCCAATCGATGCCCGATGTCCCACGGAATCCGCTTGCGCCGCTGCACTGGTGTGGTATCAAAGGTCCAGGTGTGTAGCGTGGCGTGAAGCACACGTTTAAACTATAGGATTCAGGATCCGATTCAGTACAGAATGAAAGGCCCAACCCACCTGTCAACTTGCCTACGGTGCCAACAGTTGTAATCAGTTCTTTGTTTTCTACTTGTGTGCTGGCAAACTGACATATTCTGATTTGATTTTCCATAACTCCGACTCCGACTCAATCGAAACCAAACGAAGCAATGTGAGATTGGTCGGAACAAATTTTCCAGTGTGACAGTGTTGGGTTTGAGGCCCCCCACAAACCAGAATTTCTTATGTGCCGAGAAAAACATAAAACACATACTAAGATGGCCGCCCAGCTCATGGGCTGTCATTGGCATGATGCGCAGTACTTGCACTTGTCCATGAAACTTTAAGATGTGGAAGCGTTTTTCAATTTTGATACCACGGTATGCACAATATCAATGAACGCATGCTTTCACTGGCGTTCACTGGCTTTCATTCACATGGAGACGATGAACTAACCATGAAGTGATGCAGGTCAAGGATCATGAGGTTAAATGCCTGTTCAATGCTTGATGTTTGAATGTCACACGTTGAATCATTGAAAAAACAAAATCATACTAGTCGCGAAAATGACTCATGTACGAATTGTCCATGCAGATTGAGTTCGGAAGCTGTTGTGTCCTACCTTGCAGCCAGTTTGTCTCCACTGTGGTGGGACAACCAAGCGGAGTTCGTCCCGACTTGCCTAGCTAGCCGGGTGCCTTTCCGGATCTCATTGTTGGTGACATCACATCCATCATCAATCATCAGCATGAACTCGAACACGTGTTCGAATGGTGGCAATGGTATTGGCGCGCAGGGCAATGGTAGTACTGGTCATGCATCCAACGTATCCACCAATGGTACTGGTCTGCAGTTGAACCCTGCTGCGCAATACAAGAAGGATGCATCACTTGTTGACATATTTGGTCCCCATGTGCAACCTGGGAGGGTGCTCCTTGATGAAATCATTCGATGTTACAAGGCCAGGAAATATTGTTTTTTGAATGTGTTCAAGTTGAACTTCAAATACAAATACTATTTTCTTATCAATTGGCTCTCAATTATTACTCAATTATAGTCATTGATTCGTTTTGACAGTTTTGACACAGAGTTTCAAAGGTATAGGTCAATCAAACAGGCAAACAGGCAAACAGTCAAACATCATGAATCAATAACCCCGGCCAACCGATCAATGGAAAACTGATGCAGGTGCCGTCTCAGAAGATTCTGCCGTGGTACAGTGGCCAGACACGGGTGATCGCACGGCACGAACTGAATGACCGCCGGCAAGAAACGGTGCTGGCGACCTATGTGAAGAGTGTTCAGGAGAAGGGGATCGTTCGTGGCGTCAGGGGAGACGCTTGGTTGGTGGCGCCGGACAATGATAAAGATGAGCTCCAGTACAAAGCTTTGACCTTTGCCACATTGCCACTTGGTTGACTTAGTTGATATGGGTCCGGTTTGGTGTCATGCATATACGCAACATCAACATGACGATCACATGACTCACCGTCAATTGCCATTTGGTTTGACGAATCCCAGTTACATCGAAACCAATCGGTAAAGTCAAATGTCAAAGTATCAAGTTTGTCAAAAAACAATCGATCCATTTGATTCCGAATCCTTGGCTTTAACAACATCTAAAGCCGTGGCTCTAGGGCAACCCAGAAATCATAAGTCTGATAAGTTAGGCAAGTTAGCGCTGACGGTCGACGGGTGCACTGTTCACCGTTGTGTCGAGGTCCGAAGCATTCTACAAAGCTTACGAAGCTGAAGACTCTCACCAGTGGCCCAACCTTCAGCTGACTGCCCGCTCTGGCCTGGAAGCTACCGTTTTCGATTCGCGCTGCCCCACCAGCGTTTTGCAGTTCTTGAGCCTTGTCCTGAGACCGAGACAAGGAAGGGAAGGTATGTATGGTGAGCTCGTTGCCGATTGTAAATTGAACAGGCTATATACTATATATATATATATCATAACATATTATAGAGATTAATTCACAAGTCGACGGGCACTATGACATGGTTCTGACCTGATGATATTCACAATTCGAACGATCCCTCAATTGTCTACTGGCATGCAACGGATGGACCGATGGACTGATTTTCACATTTTTCAAAACACATTGGAATCGTCTCATGCGGCCACAGGGTCATTGGGTTGTGGTTACAATTAGAAGTTGACGACGTGTTGAAGTGGCTAAGTGCAAAGAACACAATGCCAATGAATCAATGCCACTTGGACACTGGACTCTGGACTTGAACTAAGGATCACGTACCACAATGCCTTTCATCAAGGCAGTCAGACATCATTTGTGGAGATGCTGACAAAGGTTCCTGAGGTGCTTCAACCCCCACAACAACTCCATGCCTCATACAAGCATAAGTCATGCTAGCTCCGAGTCATACGATAATATGCGGTTGTTCGGTGATGCTTCTTGAACTGTCATGTATAGATGAGTAAATTTAAGATGATACATGATGATATATCATATCACTACTGTAGTGTCAACATGTTTCAAAGATTACATCAACATAAAACATAAATGTCAACCATGATTCTGATTCAGTTGTTCTATTGTTCAATTCTGTTCCTGTTCCCTGTGGTCAGCATCCTTGACCGCAGGCAGAGCGTTCGTGGCAGAACTACAAAATCCAACACGGTATTACCAACCGGCACTCCAGCTATGAGACGAAATACAGAGAACTGTTGGAGGTTCAGTACCCATCCGTGTGGGCATCCTTTCGGTCCTTTGAAGCCACAAGGTACGTGCACAATTCCTTGGCCAAGCTTCAATGTCTTGGTGAATTTCGTCAGTTTATGGCCGACCACTGCAGCTTCTTAGATCCTGGACTTTCTCATGACAATGCTGTGTCAACCTTCAAGGACATGTTGTCTTGCCTTGCCACCGTCTTCAACGCTATGACCGAGGAAGAGAAGAAGGCTTTAGCACTAGAAGCTTTGAACCTGTGTGCTGCTTGGTATCGCACATGGCTCATTCGAATGTCTGAGCTATTTTATCATCTCAATTTCTTGTGGGCCTTTTGGGGATTCCGGTGTTGACGTTAGTTGATGATGATGTAAATGACCACATCATGTTGCATCGTCATATCAAAACAATAGAACCCCAACTGCAAGCCAAGAGTCCATTGCCGTTTCTAGATGCCTAGGGCCAACACCAACAGCTCAAGCAGTTCACTTTGATTCAGCCACAGTAACTGCAGAGTAGGATCTGAAGCTTCGAGGTTTTTGGACTTCAAATGGACTTAAAGTCTTAAAGTAACAGTGAATCAGTACGTACATTACTCTCATGATCTCATTACACACAACAAAAGTCGAAGGACGGGAGCTCAAGTTAAAGAACCTATATATTGTATATCCACATATATGATTTCATATGCATTGCCATGCATATATAATATAAAATATCATCAGATCATCAAGTAGAAGTACAATATATAGTTCGAAGTTTGATGAATATATAAATTCCAATAGTCCCAGTCTCAACCATGTAACCATGTCAACTATTGATATGCCTATGGCTTGCAGTGCGCTAAGGTTCCTTTGAACATTGCTGACATCCCATGGTTGCTGAAGAGATCCGCTGGTGGCGCTGCTGACATTGGTGTTCTTCTGACGCCAGTGGATGGGAAAGTTTTTGAACTTCAGAAAAAAAGGACATTGCAGAAGGAACAGCGAAAAACCATCAAAGATCCCGAGAAGGTTTTGGCTGCTGATTTTGCTGACGGCGATGGAGGTGAATCTTCTACACGGGCAGCAGGGAAATCAAAAGCAAAGGCAAAGGCGAAGGTGAAAGCAAAATGCAAGGCTTCCGCAAAGACTCGTGACATCGAAGATGAAACCAGAGAGGCTGAAGAGCTTACCATCAGTGGCCCCAATGGTTTGACATTGGCACGCCCCAAGTTGTTCGTCGACGATGTTGTGCTGAGCTTTCGCTCTGCGATGCTTGTGGCTCGCAAACAGCAAGGACTACCACACAATGTTGAGTCCAGTTCTTTGCTCTGTGAGGATGGGGAGTACATGAAGTACATGAACATGGAGATTCCCTTGCTCAAAGCTCATGTTCGTGCTGGGCTGATGTTCGCATTGCAAGGAGAAGTCATGGTGGGGAAGAAGGTTCACAAAAAATGGTCCTCCCTACGCCCAGCGTTGCAGACTGAAGCGATTGGTCAGTACACTGAGGCACATGTGGGTACCCAAAAATGGAGCATAGACTAGTGACTAAAGCGGACTGCTTCAACGTGTCTTCTCTTTTCGTCATTTGTTCTACATATATAAGCTTGAACTTGAACCTCCGACCATACAAAAATTCTATTTAACAACGTAAAGTTGCATAACTTACTTATGGACATTGGCTTTGTTATAGACTCTTGTGGATTCAGCTCATCACTTTCCCTAGCAAAGCCTTTTTTTGACAGCCGGCTAGGCACTCCGTAAATCAAACTGCTTGGTGACATCGTCGGGTGCAGAGGCTGCCAGCGGTGAGCAAAAGGTGGCGGCTTTCTATGATGCCATGCTGGTCATGCCAGCTGCAGGTGCTTCGACTCGGACTACTTCGCAAGTTGACTTACGCTCTGGTGATGCTTCGTCAACGGAGGTGGAACCATGGGCATCGCTACTGGAATCTTTTTTGAAGTGGGCCGATGTGGAACGTGGGGCCATGAAATGCAAGAATCCAGTCTTCCCCTGTGGGGATGAAGTTGCTTTGTCGGATTCAGTCAAGAGACATTTGGCCTTCAATCGCATCCTTGAGCTATGGCAAGAGAATTGCACTTGTGGTGAGTACAGGACGGTGAGATTGAACGCGGGGTTGTGTGATGGTCAATGTGTAAAAAAAACATTTGGGGTCATGACAAACAGATGATGATATAACATCATCATGAACCTTCATCAAATTCATCAAACGAACAGACCAATGGACCATTGGACTCTATATATACATGTCTATATATATATATTCAAATATATATTTATATAGATATATGTAACCTATGTATAAATATATATATATATATCAATATATATATAGGTATATATATATACATAGAAGTATCATATATATATATATTTATTTGTAGGATAAACGTTTTTAGAACGCTTATAAATCTAAGGTATTTTCTTACGACGACTAAGATCTCCAATGGATTCAGGACGAACATTGGAACTTGCATTGTGCACCAAGAGACCGACATCGACATTGCCGATGTTGTCTTCCAGCTGACTCTTCTGGTGGCCCGCGAGCTGCCATCCGTTCTCGTAGAAACGAAACCGAGTTGCTTACCTCTTGCTCTTCGGCTTTACGACTATCAGACCAAGAACCAGGGGGGCGTTCCGGATGAACTGACGCCTGATGAAGCCATGAATACCAATACCAATGCGTCCATCATGGCAGACTGTCTTCAACCGCTGGCAGTGAAAACCATAGCGCGCTTCCGGGCAGAGTACATGATGCAGAACTTGACACAGATTTTGTCTGGTCGCCGTGAGTTCAGCAACATCAAGCTGGCAGACATCATCAGCAAGCACAAGCAGTCCTTCTATGAGATTGACATGCTCTGCAGCAAGGGGGGTGCGGATGTTGCTACGGTTGCATCTACTTACTCTTCGGCAATGCAGTCTTTGATCAAGAACGGATCATTCAAAGTGGCCGACGTTACAGATTCAGCTTCGGTGACGTTACCGACAGACAAGACAGAGGAGAATGTGGCAGCAGAGCCTACTACTACAAGCATCGTGGAGTGTGTGGATGGCATGTCGATCATCTCCCAAGGTAAGTTGAATTCCTATGGCTTCAAGAAGGCCTGCCAAGACGATCCCTTTGCTTCGAAGTTGAACAGCGCTGACTCGCTCTATTTGCTGAGGATGGGTTTGACTGCGGAAAATTTGGCAGCTTGCAGGACTGATGTTACATGTTCGGGATGACAGGAGGAGGGGTTATCAATAATGAAAAAAAAGATCAGATTGAATGTGATACTACTACCTTTTTAGTTTTCGATTCGATAGCAGCATACCATATGACACAAGACCTTACTGCCGAGGGTTTCAAACTTAAAAGCTGACATAATGACATCAACACCAATCACTGGACACAAAACACATGCACATACACACACAGTGACACATGGGAGGTTGTTTACATATGTGCCATATGTGTATGACATGTCTTGATTTACGGTTGCTGTATGCTTATACAAGTTACAGGTTTTCATGTTACATAAACCATGTGCCTACTCCATGGAATGCAACATACATGCACATATGCCGATCACATATGTACATATATATATATACATATATATAAAGATATTTGTACATAGTTTTGCAGAAAACTTCTCACACACATTATAAACATATATATATATATATATTCATGTATATATATATATATATGTACATATATGTGTAATAAAAGATTAGAACATTATATGTTTATATTTTTGTTGTGCGCATATATACGTTACGTTCATTCATACTTATGGCATAGGTGATTCATGTGAATGATGTGTGATCCATGACACTTGATCGAATATTTGAATTGATTCCGCTCAAACAAAACCCATGTTCATTTCTCAGCCTAAAACTATTCGGCAGGAAAGCGGGAATCGATTCACCGAAGCTGTGCTTCAATGTCCGTCATCTCGAGAAGGGTGAGAAAATCACAACAACCGTGGAAATCCTCTACGACCTTGATCTCTCACAAGCCTATGTGAAAACGCTCTTTGACAAGCTCAAGCCGAATGAGCCACTCAAGGAGAAGCTGTTCAATGTTGTCGGCCAGGAAGAACGTGATGATTTCAAGATGTACTTCTGGGGTGACATCAGTATCTAAACAGTATTGTGATGATTCTTTTTGAATTAGTTCTGAAAGTCGTTTACGATTAATCATCAACATTTTTTTTTCTCGAAACCGGCTCTCTCTCTCTCTCTCTCCCCTATCTTGGAAATGATCTTTGGCACCGGCACCACCATTCTAATTGCAACGCAGGGGTTACAATACGGTACAGCACCTGGCTTCATTTTGGCTCCTTCCGCTGCTGCTGCCTAGGTACCAACCCACCAGTGCTTGCCACTCGCCCAAAGATCATGTACTTCATCAAGATGACGGTCCTACAAAGCGACGGCAAACCAGTGAGTGGGTCCCCCAGAGGGAGGACTCAACATTTTAATGCAACAATAATATGTAACATGTACATGTACTACATGTGCCTTCATGTTGGGCAGTCCAAGACACATGATACCACCAATGTGACAGTAGGTTACTAGGTTATGGACTGTGATTGATCAGGTTAACCATTCACGATTCATGGGCCTGTATGTAATCATGTGTTCCACTTTGATGATCACCATTCAAAGTTCTATATATATATATGCCTGATAAAACATGATGACCCCTGTCGTTTCCTTGTGGTTCATAGTCAGACCATGAGACAACATCAACCACCAGCAGGTGTGCCATTGGAGCTTACGGAAGATCCAACACCTCTGACATTTTGGATGTCGGGATGAAGCATCACAGCATTGATTCAGACCTACCTTGTCCAGCATGGATGGTGCCCCCAACAGAGATTGACATTCCTACGTTGGTGCTTCGTCATGAGGAAGGTGATTCAGGGGAGGTCTTTGGTTTTGAGGGTCAAAAGTTGCACTTCAAGAAGATCTATTTGTCTTTCAACACGCACGCAGACACTCCAGTCATCGTCAAGAAGATCGGCAGTAAGGCTTTCGCACTCCTGGTCAGGGAGCATTTGTCATGACCTAAGTTGCCTGAAACAAAGCATCATCAGATTTATCAGATTTATCTGACCAAATCATATATGAACCACGGTGTTTTCATGCAGTGTTTTTTTTGTTGATGTCAAAGCTGATGTTGACATAGAACGAAACCAAACGAGACTGAGACTCAAGATGCGCTGCTGTAGTGGGAGAACTGGGACTTGAAGTGTTGGTTGGTCCTTTTGACTCAAGGACTCAAGGACTCAAGTACATTAACACCAATCTAGTGACTAGATCTATGGTCTATGGTATTTGCATACATGTGCTTATGTCAGTCCGACCCATCGTATGTCATCTTGCATTGTATGCTCAAACCGTCCAATTCAGTTCGCTTAGGCCCTATGAAGAAGTGAAGGCCAAAAAGGGCATCAAGCGGTCAAATCAGACTACTGAGCAGCACAATCTACCCACTCAGAAGGACTTTCTGCAATTTGGTGCTTGTGGCTTAGGGATGGCAATGTCCTCGTCAAGGTCGACGCCAGCCATCAGCGGTGGTGTGGCAGGAAAACGTGCCAAAGTGGCCAAGAATGCCAAACATCTTGTCAACTAATAGTTGGTTCAATAGTTGATTGGCCAAATTTTGCATAGAGTTTGTTACAGTCACCAGTGACCATTGACTATGGTTACCATTACCATTCTCCAAAATTGATTTCATCAATGACATCATGGCACCAAATCATGAAATGCATGATGTATGATATAAGATGATGTACTGATAATGAAATGTGTATATATGTGTATGTTTTTTCCTCAACAAGTGGATTGACGAAAACTACCAATGAATCGGTTGAATCGATGGTGATGGTAACCCAATCCGACCCAATCCATAGTGCTTTCAAAGCGCGCATGCTTTCGCAAGTGCAGCCCATGTCTCTTCCTTTGTAGATGTTCAATGTTAAACGTTGAAAGTAAGTATGTGCTTCCTGAGTAAGTATGTTTATGTGTTTGCTGTCAGTGAGATTGAGATATGGGCAATGCAACACGTTACGATTGTTGCACTACGATACAGGTACACCCAATTTCCATTGGACCCTCCAGGCATGAGCAAGACCACAAACAAAGAGAAAAAACAAAGTCAGCCGAACCCGAGAACTGTTCCTCATTCAGTGGAGTTTTGAAGGCACGACCTAATGATAAAATTGGTTTAAGATATACAAATAGACGACAAATAGATAGATTGGTCAGATGAGGATTTATATTTCCAAAAATATTTATGTATTTATGTATGATGATCTTATTTTCAAACGTTTGTTATCTTCAAACTTGAAGATTCTTCCTGAATTACCATGCATGCGTCATGTTTTTGTATGTTCGGGTCTTGTTGCCCTCGCAGGTGATGGTAGCTCGCAAGACTGGCACTAGCTGAGCCCGATGAAAGAGAACAAAAAACTAGAGAGCCAACCGTGCTGACATGTGTGGTGATTTTCAACTTGACAGTATCAGCAGTGATCACTGAATTTGAGATAGCCATCTCACTTTTAAATATGCCTTTTCGACTTTTTGGGCTATACTTTCACTTCAGGCCAACAGACCATATAGTTGGCCCTAGGAAGGCCTGAAGACAGGAATCATATGACAAGTCATCATATGGGTCTGCCAGCAAGTGGACCAAGGGCGGCTCCAACAAGGCCGCCCTTCTTACAGAGGAACTTAGATTCTAAGAGAACTGGACATCCTTATTAAACCAGTTATAGACGTGTCCCTTTTGTTGTGACTTTTATCAGGTTTCTAAGTTATTTTTATTTTTTTAAACATCAAACCTATGCAGTGTGTTATAGTTACCAATCGTCACCAACTAGTGCAGGATTTCTTCCACCCTTTTTTCCTCCATGGAAACTCCAACCTTTTTTTTTGGTGCCGGTGTTGTCTGAGGTGCTCTTCATCCAAAACTCCACGGTGAACATCGAACATGTGGAGTTCTTCCACCTGGGCCAGGAGCGCCTCATGGGGAAGCCACGGCGAAGTCATGATGAATTTAGTTCCATGATTTATTTTGTGATTGGCCAAGTTTAGTTGATTATTTTTATTTTTTTGATTTACCTTTTTTTGATCATGGTGATTTGAGATACGTTAAATCACCAGACGGTGTCATTTGGTAAATTCAGAGTTGGACCCTGAACATATCCCATTTTTAGTGGACACTAATCGTCCAAGCCCTATCTGCCAGGGCCTATGTTAATTTACTGGCGGGTAATGGCTCATCCCAGTTGGTAAGTGGTTCATAAACCCCAGCTGTAGGCTAAGTAGGGTTAGTCTAGTTACAACGGAGGTTACCGGTATAACGGTATAACCCATTTACTCACTGGCATGAACAATTCTATAAGTAGCCTTTGCAATGACTTCGATTTGCTGAAAAAAAAGTGATGTTCTATTTTCCAAAATTTGGTAAATCCACTAATCCACTATTTGGGAAATCCATAGGGGCTGTTTTTCAACGATTCGAGTTTCATTTTTTTAGCCTCTGAAAAGCATACAAAAAACTATGGGAAATCATTTTTTAAATGGATAAATCAACTATATATTTCTGTGGCCATGTTCATTAGCTATGTAACAAATTACCAGAGGGTAGATCTGTCCATTGATGAAACTGGGTCCCTGGCTTGGCTTTAGCGGGTTGGAGTAGGAAAGGGGAACAGTATGAAGCATAGCGGATAGCAGCACATCAAGGAATTTGGCTTGAAATGGGATGTGTACTTATAATTACTTATACATATATAATCATATATATATATACATATATATATATACATATATATATACATATATATATATATATACATATATATATAATCATTATATGTATATTTATAATCATATATATATATATATTATATGTTAACATTTTTTAGAACATGTGTGCAATTCTACTTGGGTGATCCCATGTCTTGAGCTTGAAATCATGCATTTGGTCATCAAATACACGGGTTCTCTGTACAGTAACCCGCAAAAGATCAAACATTCCACTATTTCAGGATTGGAACTTACTAATTTCCATCATTGTCAGGGGTTTTCTCTGAGATTCTCATCAATAGTCCATATTAGGGCTGACGAAGAATGTGAGTGGCTCCTGAATCAAGTAGCATGCCATATAAGTTGAAGCCCCTCAGTTATGTTTGTTGATTTATAATCACCATGAACACCATTAACTGTTATTTTCAATGCTGATGTCTATAGCAAACTCTTTGTTCGTATGTAAGGCCCAATTAATCATATCCTTTTTTGGGTATATACATATATATATATATATACAATGTTTTGAGCATGGCACATATGTAATCAACATAAATATAATCATCCTGGAGTAGATAGGATATGGGATTTTCAAATATTTTCCGATGTTCGTTAAGAGCAAAAATTAGAACTGAAATTTCCGCATTCTATCTACTCCAGGATGACTCTAGTTATATCCCCCCAATCAAGCCAAACGGTAAACCTTGCGGCAAAGGTGCGTCAGTAATTACCATATATTGGTCAATTGAACCTTCCCAGTATTGCTGAGGGGAATCTTCCACATTAAACTATTAGTTGGTTAGTTACTCGATATTCCCAGTTATTCTTGGTTAGTATGGTTACCCTCTGGTGAATTAACATAACTATGGAAATCACCATTTTCAATGGCTAAATCCACTATTTCTATGTTAATTTTCAATAGCAAACTGTTAAATTACCAGAGGGTAATTAGTTTGTATAAGCCTATATTGGTTGAATCTCCCAGTTTCCGCTGGCGTCACATTCCTGGCAGGCCATGCAGATGGCTCGATATCCCGTGCATTGGCACCTGGCAGGGGATGTGAAGAGCCGCGCCACGCTGCGGAACAGCTCCCTGCACCACAACTTCCAGCGCTGCGTCACGCTGCATGGCACGGCCAATGCTGAAGTGCAACAAAATGTGCCTCGGAGATGATGGAGCTGAGCGTTACCACCACCTGCTTCACCGAGAAATCATGGAATGATGGGCAAGGGAGATGTTCTCACACTAGCCTCAAATGAGGGGTGAAAGATCATAATTCATCCGGATTTAGTGTGATTTAGCCATCAGAAATTGGCATTTTGACCAAGAAAAATCATGATATAGTGGGACATAATGGAGATTTATGTGCCGATGATGGGGATGATTTGAGTGATTTTGGGGTCAATGATGAATTCCTAACTTGTTATATAATTACGATATACATTATTTTGCAACCATTGAGGATGCAGATTATTTATCATTAGGATCCGGATAACCCTCCCCAAATAGCCGATTTCTTCTCGTGAGTCAACTTACTTGATCATGAGGGTTTATGTGCCAATGGTGGGGTCGGATAACCGTTCGGAGAACCGTTCGGATAACCATGAAATACCATGAACACATGGGGATGATATGGGATGATGACTGTATTATAACATACATCAATTGATTGGTTATAAACTGGTTATAAATTAAAAATTGGCTATAATCAATATGTTGATTGATATGATTGATATATATGAATGTGTTATAATCAATCAATCGATTGCTTTTTACCCATGGTTGCCCAAGTCTCAAGTATCCGGTAATCGAGGGAGCTTTGGAGCTCCCATCCCAGTTTACCACATGATCTGAGAGTATTTGGAGATTAGAAGATATGGCGAACTGAGTCAAAACCCGGGGGAAACTCGGATGTGCCCGACAAAAATAGCTGGTTAATTGATGTTTATTCCACCAAATATGGAAATGATAAATGTTGACCTATCCCCATATGAAGGTTCATGAAGTTACTCAACTCGGTAAGAGATTTGTTGGAAAGGGAGATGTGGCTGTGTTTGATCCTTGTATTACTATATATATATTAATATGTGTGTATGTTTTACATTGATTTAACTTACCTCGGTGATTTTACAGTTCGCGAACTGTGAACTTCCCAGGTGTGTTATGAGACCTTTGGCCACGCATTCTACCTGGAAGATGGCATTGAAACGGGCAACGTCTTCGAGAAGAACCTGGTGGCGTCCATTCGCCCGGGAGGATCGCTCTGCAGTGATTGGCAGGTGGCCTCAGGACCCAGGTCTAATCTGCAGTTGGGGCCCAGTGGATTTTGGATCACCAATCCAAACAATAGCTGCTGGCACTGGTTTCGGGGTCGTTTTTTTTTGTTTGTGGATGTTATTGGCCAAGTTGTTTTTGCTGGAGACCAGGAAGGTTTCAGATGTGATCTGGCTGGATGTGAGCCAAGACCCAAAAAAGGTTCACACCACTGAGAATGGCTAGCTGAGGTTAACATTGTAACAAAGGGCCAATGAACAAGGCTCACAAAGACGTGTTCTGACCCTGGTGCTCTTAGAGCCGGATGAGAACTCAAGTCATCAAAGTGTCATTTTAGAGCCGTGTGAACAGGAGAGGACTGCTCAAGACCACTGCTGGTTGATTATTCCATTATATCTAATATAAATGTTGGGGTTTCCTTCAATGGGGAGACCTATATAATAGCTGGATGGTTTATAATAGAAAATCCCAAACATAAATGGATGATTTAGGGCTACCCCTATTTCAGGAAACCTCCATTTGAGATTCCCACATCCATGAGCTCCCCTTTCGCTTAACCAGCACTTAAAGAGATCAGTATCAACACTGGTGGTTTGGAACATTTTTAATGTTTCCATATCTTGAGAATGTCATCATCCCAACTGTTACTCAGTCAATCATTTTTCAGAGGGGTGGCTCAACCAAAAAAACAAGATATCAACAGCTCAGGTTTCATTGAGAACCATGTGGTGGATGCCAACACGGGCTACTGGTTCACCTTCCTCGGCTCCAGTACTGGCGCCAGCGGAAGATATTTCCAGGACCCCAGGAGCGGCCAAGGTTCAGACAGTTGGTGGTTCCAACAGGAGCAGGTGGGGCATGGTGGGCATGCCGCAATGATGGTTACCAGGCCCAAAATACCAGAAATCCACCGGAAAGGGGAAAAAACCTACGTAAGAGTTGATTCATCATATCTACAACAAAGCGTATATTTTCCATGATATAACCAAGGGGAATTGTCCATGATGTGGATATATATGGCTATTTAATGGTTAATATATGGTTATTTAATGGCTAATGTGGGTAAACCGATGTTTTTTTTACCACCCATGACTGGGAATGGTTCATTTATACTACCTATAAAAAAATGGTGATGACTGGGGGATGGTTTGTCATTGTTTTAGCATTTATAACACCATTTATGGAATGTATAATCCCATTTGTAGCCACTTATAGCCACTTATAATTGGTCAACGGCCAAAACTGTAGGAGTTGCGGAGTTATCGCAATATAGCCGCACTTGTCAGGTGAGTGAATTAGCATAATTTGCCCAGATTTATGTTGGGTTGTTGTTGTTGCTGAAGTGGGTTTTCGGAAGATGATTTTTACCAATTGCCAGTGGGAAATACACTACTTGGATCTACTTTGGGAAATCTATTGGAATACCCGGCCTGGTAAACCTACCAAAAACTATGGAAAATCATGATGTTATAGCTGGGCAATAGCAAACTGTTAAACTACCAGAGGGTATGTGTTGTTCTCTTTTGGGGTTCCTGAAGAAAATCTGCGTGGTGATGCTGATGGTGGTGATGAGGACTGTGAACTGCTTACTACTGTACTTGGATATGTGAGAGATGGTCACGAAAATCAGCAATTCCGGGCATTGTTTTGTTACCCTTTGGTAAACGTTTACATAGCTATTGAAAATCACCATTTTAATAGGTAAAACATCTATAAATAGTCCATTTTCCATAGCTATATTAAATTCAGAGGGTATTCCGAATTCGTATGAATCTGGGGTGATGTGCAAGCACTACTGGTTGTGTGCGATCATTTAGAAGCCAGTGATGACATTGGTGATTGTGTTTTTTTTCCCCTCACTGAAGACCAATGGCCAGGCTGTAGATTTTGTGCCAAACACGTTTTTCACTTTTATCTACATAGGGCACCATAGAGGAAGTTACCAAACTGACAGAATTTTTGGCAACACAATTTCAACACCATTAGTAATCGATGTAATCGGGTATACTCATCGATAATGCTCCAGTGAGGCAAATGTTGCCTTCTTTTCTTTGAACAAACCTTACCAGTTTTTATCACATAACACTTTTTAGGCGTATAATGTGGGCCCCCCAGTTTGTTGGTTTAGTTTCACTCATGAATACTAGCTCCTTATAAGATGCTACAAGTATCATAAACGACTGAACCACAGTGAAGTCAATTTTGTTTGTTGGTTTATAAACCCCATGAATACTATAGTCATAAGTTATAAGTATCCCCTCAGTTATGTTTATTTTTTATAAACCACATGAATACTGCAGTTATATTGATTGCAAGATATATATATATATAATAAGGTATACGTACTGTATATTTGTTTATAGGCATACGTTAGTTTTCATATTTATAGACACCATGAATACTATTGTTTTCTGAGTATCAAAAACCATCCCAAAATTGGAATTATAAACTCACCAACCTAGCGATGTGAGGCACGAACGCCTGTGAAAGCCTTCAGAGGAAACGCTGTGACTTGGCTCATGGCTTACAACTGGGAGAAAACCCAACAGTAGACCATCCTCCAAATCACCATAAATGCGTTGTAGAAACCATCCCCAAATGCTAGCTTTATGAGGTTGCCACACTTCATTTTACCACGGCTGGAAGTTTCCTAGTCCTCAGATGGTACCCCAGTTGTCACCATGGGGTCCCCCATGGGATCCCATAGGTTTCCACCTGGGGTTGGCCCAAAAGCCTACCCGGCGCCGGTCGAGAGCAGGTGACCAGTGCCAGACGTGGGATCCACATCGATGGTCGCGTGACTGGCTCGGAGGATGGTGACCAGACCTCTGGGACCTGTCGTGCGGATCACTGTGCCACCTGTTCAGGCGCGGAGTTAAAGGGGGGTTGGGGTTGGGAACATCTTGGAGATTTACCCGGCCTGGTAAACATACCAAAAGCTATTGAAAATGGCCATTGAAATAGTTGATTTACCCATTCATTGCATGGTGATTTTCCATAGTTTTTGGTAGGTTTACGAGAGATGAACAAATGTTGGAACATGCTTCTCCTATGTTCTCCTATTTTTTTTGTAGGTGGATGTTGGTGTTTCAAACAGCTGGGTTAGTGGGTGAATTCCGTCGTCTGTAATGCTGTGTTTGGTTGCCCTACATCGAGGAGGATGGAGGCACATAGTAGCTGAAAATGAATTGGAAAAAGGAGCTGAATACCCTGTGGTTATCCAGCACAGCTATGGAATAACTAGCATTTTTGATAGATACATTCAGGTAAATAGCCTATGACTTGTCATTTTGGATGGTCACTAGGCGGAAAATGCCATGGAGCAGCTGAAACCTCCGACGTCCAGGCCCCTTGGAAGGTTCTTTCTCCTGGGTTCCCATGAGCTTTGACATCCAGCAGCCTAAAGAGCAGCGGACATATCTCTTCCAGACCAATGTCTTTGAAGATTTCTGTGCTGTGCCCTGCCCTGCTTGTTGTTTAAATGTGGTGAGTCATCCTGTTTTTCGGACCTGAGTTTCACATAGTTTCAGTATAGTATGCGTTGTCCGGAAAAGCGGGACAGAAACCGGATGTTTCATGATGTTTCATGGTATATCATCCATCATCCAGTACCCAGCTAGAAGAAAGCGAACGAGAAACTCCCATCAATGGATGCACATGCCAAGTTCAACCAATGTTCAAGCGCTTCGAGGCTCATATCGATGGCCCCATCGCTTCAGAGGCTCGAGCGATTTGGACCTCTGGAGGCTACATCCATTTCAAGCGTGCCATCTTCTACAACGTGCGTGTGGCAGCAGCTGGAATGCCTGAACTCAGCAGCGGCTGCTTCAGGATCTTGGATGAATCTCCGCCGGGCTTTGTCATGGCATTTACGGAGTCTCCTGGGTGTTGCGCAGCGTATTTTGTTTGTTTTGGGGGGTGAGAGATGTGCAGAAAGTGTGGGGTTGATCCGGGGGCGGAAGTCATCCGATTCTCATGATGGGATGGTGTTGTTCGAATTTTGAGACCTGCCTTATGAAGTTGATTTTTACCTGGTTGGTGGTGACTGGAAGATGAATTTTATGACTTTCCATTCAGTTGGGAATGTCATCATCCCAACTGACGAACTCCATCATTTTCTCAGAGAGGTGGCGAAAAACCACCAACCAGTTACTCATGGAGGGCATGTTTGCAGAGGTACCACCAGCCCTGCTCACAAGAGCCGGCTGATGTGGTTTCGTCTGAGCACAGAATGTAAGTATAGAATCTCATGGTGCAGAATCTGAGGTCCTTGTTCATCAGTGGTCCGTTTTCAGAGACCTTCTTCCAACTTTACGACGGAGGGATCCAGGTTCTACACAGTCGTTGGATTTTTGGAGAGGGCACTAGTAAAAACTTTGCCGTGGCGAAGCCGAAGTGCGCCTTTGGAGGGAATGGCAATCCCGTGTATCTGCTTGGTAGTAGGCCTTTGTTGCCGAAGGAAGCTGCGCATTCGCAGCGCTTTGCGTGGGCGAAGGACTTGATTCCACTGGACCATGGATTGTCGATTTCCAGACCTGATAGTTTTTTGGTTGCTGATTTCAGGACTGTTCTCTTTTTGAGATGGTGGTATAACCAACTGAACCTCAGCTTTCCATTCGAAAGGTGAGAAACTTACAGAAAATCCCTAAATCATCCTAAATCGATATAAAGCTCAGCTACAGCTAAACAGATGGAGATGGAGAAGGGGAGAGAGAGAGAGAGAGAGAGGAAAAGCAAAACATAGAGAATATTTTATTGTAGTTCATACAACGCACTTTTTTTCCAAAGATGATGTTGCTTTTGAAGATATCATCCCATGCCTTTGCCTTTTTCTAAGGTTTCCAAGCTCATTTGGCCAACTTCCAATGTATAGCCTGGGCTTCGCCCTACATCAACGGCTCCTACCTGTACTTCGCGGATGGCCTTGGTGATACCATTCCCACCATCATCGCGCCGGCCAAGGAGGCCATGGACGGCATGCAGCGCATCCGAGGTGAAGAACGATGCGCGAAATTCTTGCAAAGGACCAGGGCATGGGGTTTCCATAGTCATGGGCCATGGGTGTATATCACCATAAAACATTGATATTATGAGAGATATATCTACTAATGATTTCTCCATATCCTTGTTGAATGGATCTTTAAGTGCCATATTTGGGTTTCCATAGTCATGGGGGTACCCCAAGCTCGTTGGATGGTGTATACTGGAAAATTCCAAACAAAAATGGATGAACATAGATGAGAACTGGGGGTACCCCCATTTCAGGAAACCTCCATATGATCGAACGATACTTACTACTGTAGGTCAATCTTGGATGGGTAGTTGGTTAGTTGGGTAGTTTAATCCTTTAATCTTTTGGTATAAATTATTTTCTAACCAGCTACAGTACGTCAGTACGTATTTATTTTTTTGCAGGGTATTTAAGATTGGCAATGAGAAGTTAGAAATTTTACCACTTGGAAAACATGGAAAAACCTAGGGATAGTTGATGTATGTTGATGTTTATGTTAAACTAACAGTTTGCTATGGACGATCACCATGGGTCATATGGGTCTTTTTCCATAGCTATTTAGAATTACCGGAGGGTAGTTTATAGGATATATAATGATCATTATAGTTTAATCAAGAGTTGGATGATTATAATAACTATAACTCTTAATTATATAATGACCATTATAATTATAGTTTAATATCTTATAAAAACTCTTTTATAGGAGTTGGATGATTTTTTTCCCGTGGAAGAGGAATTGATCGTATGTCATCAGTTCATGAATCCAAAAAATCATGACGGGATTCCAGGAAATTCATGGAAACGGGATGAGCATACCACGTGGATAACCACGGAGCACCTATGAATTTCCGAAGCAAAAAAGAGAGTGACCCTGGGACCCTCGGCTCTCACCATAGATGATGCTTAGGATAGGTGGAATCATCCTAAGAATTCTGATATTTTTTGGATTTATCCCTTCTGAAACTTCCGCTAGGAGGAGGATCCCGCGAAGAAAGTAACTGGTTAGTTCAGTATAGACAGTTCACCCATTTATGGCATATCCTCCGATAATTTAATATATAAAAATCATGAGAAAATCATCGTGTTTTATCCATTCTTACTGGATAAATCATGATAAATCATGATAAATCATCAAGAATCATGGGCCATTCATATCCATTTTGAAAGCATTTAGATATGTACATCTATAAATCATCATATATTTCTCATATTTTTCCAATAAATCACCAGAAATCACCATATATTTCCTATATTTTTCCAATAAATCACCATAAATCACCATATATTTCCCATATTTTTCCAATAAATCACCAATACAATTCCCATATATTTCCCATATGTTAAACTGAGGGGAACACCTATGGCATTCTGGGAAATTGTTGGGATAATTATAAATCTATAAATCTATAAATTTATCCACACTTCGGGCTTATGAATTAGGTATGCCACTATTTGGGATGTTTTTGTTGTAGCCCCCCATAGTTGATGATTGAGATATATTAAGATGGTTTATGGCTGGTGTTGAGAATCACCAGTTGTAGGGATGAATCAGTCTAGATGATGATGATGAAGAAGTCCCTGGCTTGACATTACGGGGGATAATCAGAGTGATTTTGGGAGACCAAAAGTCATGGAGTGGCAATTTTTGGGTGGTCCACTATTTTGGTCTTGGACTATGGGATATAGGATCCATGGTGCTGCTATATATGGTAACATGGATCCCATCAATATACCCCCTTTATGTTGGCATATACCAGCACCATGGATCCTATGGGTATGTTGCTGATATTTTTGGATGTCATTGAGGTGATATTGCATCGTGGTCCAGTGGTGTCTAGATATGTTTAATTACAACCACCCTCTGGTAAACTAACATAGCCATAGAAAATCACCATTTTAAATATATAGGTAAATCATCGAACTAAAATTTTGAATAGGTAAATCATCTATAGCCGAACTAAATGGTCCATTTTCCATAGCAAACTGTTAGCTTACTGGAGGGCACCTTATCGATTGGAGCCCCGTATGGTCAGCCAACATTTTCGAAGGAGAACAGCCCTGCGAGCCCTTCAGGGCAGGTGGGCCAATGCGATTTTTCCACTGCGCCACCAACCAGCACTCCCTACGTTGCCTGGGGTTGTTTGGTGATTTTGGGCATTTTTTCCCGTGGAAATCCACCAGAACTGGAGAATCTATAGGGAATCTATAGGGAATCTACTCTCTGGTAAACTAACATAGCTATTGAAAATGGCCATTGAAATAGTGGATTTACCCATTAATAGCATGGTGATTTTCTATAGCTATGTTAATTTACTGGAGGGTATAGGGAATCTCTGTGATTTTTGTTGGCGCCCCTTGTAGAAGTTCAAGGTTTGGGACGAAAGTTGTAGAAGTTCCGGTGGCCTCGGATGCTATGCCGATGGGAGACATCTGCAGTGCCGCTGGTGTGGTTTCGATCCTTATCCCGCCTGTCCCAAGGGAAACAGCCAAGGGGATCTATGGGCAGCGATCGTTGCGTTTCTGGTGGGTTTCTTGTTGCTGTTGCTCATCGTGTTTGTTCCTGGCCCGCTGTTAGAAAGGCACTTCTTTTCCTATTTGGCAAGATGGAATTGATCTTGGGGAACTACAGTCACCACCATTTGTTTCCATTGGTTTGCTTGATTTGTTTCTTGAATTCCTGAGTTGCTGTCATGTGGTCGCTGTTGCCTTTTTACCGCATGAGTTCCTAAGTGTTGGACCATGTTGGACCTAATGTCAGCCCTGGATACATTAACCCTGGCTACTTGATTAGGGGCCGCCCCCAAAATGTATCAAAATGTGATAATTTGCTAGTAATAGTACAATGGCACCCCCCCCCAATTGAGCAGTGGTCAAAACCCCCTGTTGGTTGATGATGGAATTGTCCCAATGGGATCCCGTAGTCCTAATCCTTTGTGGAATCCCTGTTAGCCAGGCTACAATCAATTATATCAATTCCAGTCGTCAAATTATATTGATGTTGATGGTGTTGATTGTATGTAATTTGTTACTAATTGGTTATAATATTGATCACTCAATGAAACAACCCCAGATTTATCAAGGGTTGACAGTACTCACATGTGTGCTATGGCCATGTTCACTAGTATCGTTATTTTTTTTGATTAGAATCAATGATAGTTGGTGTATAAACCATGTTTCTCAAAGTCATTCTTTCCCAAACCTTCCCAGAAATTGTTTGAGGGAAAATCTCCGGGAGGAACACCATTGTTTAAAGCTAAGATGTTTCCTCAATAGCACCCCCCATGAAAAGATAGACATCGTAAAAAAAAACCTACTAAAGCCTAGCCCTAAAAAACCTTGATAGTCATTGACGTTTTTACCCGTTTTCGGACTTTTGTTCTTGCTTCATTGGGTTGGTTTAAGGCTTAGTTGAAGGGAAACATTACAAGAAATCCCCTTATTTCATGGGAAAAAATCATGGTTTTCTTGTCATCTTTCTCTGCAATCCATTGGTGTCATGGCTGCAGGTCTGCTGGCACTGCACCGTGAGGGGTTTCGCCATCCGCAGCGACCCCTTGCGGCCGGCACCGCGCCCTGGCGACTGCGCGCAGCCAGCTGCACCGTTGCACAGCTGGCAGCCACCCGGGGCACCTTCACAGCCTCCGCATTTGTTGGGACGGGCGGCACCGCAGCCCAAAAGCTTGGGGAAAAAACCCGAGGTGCCATGAAAAGTTCTAGCAATCATTGCTACTCTTTCCTGAATCCATGGTACAGCAGTTGTATTGTTCAATATGACTCAATAGATTTGAAATGAGCATAAATGGATTTGATATAGTTCATTTGCATTTGAATTGAATATTGAATTCCTCAGTTTCCTTAACAAGCGAGGCTTGTTGATCCTGGATGTTGGGAAGGGAGAGGAAATTTTCCTGGCTTCGACCTGGCTCAAAGAAAGTCAGGGGATCTCAGCTCTGAACTCTTTTCAGAGGCTTCCAGAAGGCTTGAAGAAGGCTTGAAGGGTGAAAAAATGTTGCCAATCTGGGTCAGCCATGAACTTCCATGGAAATCACTATGCAAAAACCCCATAGAAGAGCTGGTATTATCTGGTATTTCTGGGTATGTCCGACATGTTTTTTGTGGTTTGGCTGTCTCCATCTTGGTACTCATCAGATGATGAGTTTCTCTATGTGATCCATAGGTCGTCTCTTGGAACACCCTGCAGATTCCCAAACGCTGCCGCGAAGGGCATGCGGCGGGGATCTTGTGAAAAAACTCGGACAAAGATTCCGAGAGTACTTGGATGCACTTGGAGGATCCAAGAAAGTCAACTGGTTAAAATTGGATCACCATAGTCAATATAGTCAGTTCAACTATTTCTACATGGGATAACCATGGATAGCCCACGAATCGAGAACATACGATCGCCAGGGTTGTTGACCAGTTACGATTTGGATCCTTCAAGCAGAGTGGGTGATCCATTGACAGCAATGACATGGGTCTGACAATGAGGTGGAGCTCCCAAACATCAATATCTTAGGGAAAATTATGAGCCATATCATCAATGGCCTGAAAAATAGGCCAAAAATATGGTAGGTACCTCCAATCAATCGGTTCCTGAAATGACCATTGATATCAACCCTGGATCAATAGCCCCCGGCCATTCATTTTTGGAGTTAACCGAGTTAATTTTGCATCACCTCTACCAATGAACTGCAGGGTCTTTATTCACTGAAGTCTGGGCTTTGGGGCAACCTATTGCAACCCTCTTTTCAGACTCATCTTGAAATTTACTGATTTGCTGCCGGTGGAATTTTCACGATACCCATCTATACCCCTGCTGTGAAGTCAGTTACAGCCCTGGACCAGTCAAAAAGCAGCGCGGGATTGTCCGAGGAATTTCTGGATGGGGGGAAGCCTGGCGGGGAAGAAGCTTTCTTGGGATACCCTTTGGTTATTTAACATAGCTATTGAAAATCACCATTTTTAATGGGTAAATCAACTATAAATGGACCATATTCCATAGCTATGTTAAATAACCAGAGGGTACTTTCTTTGATTTACCCTCTGGCAATCAAACGTGGCAGGGAATTGTCCTGTAAATCGGCATTTAGAGGGAGAATTAGAGGGATAATCAATGATAATAATCCAAATGTGGTGGGTATTTTCCATTGCCATTTTTGACGCTGTAGGGCACTGTAGGGTATTGGATGTCTTAGTTTCCACGAGAAAAACCAGTTAAGGCCCAAAATACCAGTTATAACATGTTATAACTATCAACACCACCTTCATGTCTCACCATAATCTGAAACTAGTTAATTTAACCTTCAGACTAAGTATAAGTATTTATAATCCGATTTATGGAATGTATATAATCTCATTTGTAGCCAGTTGTAACCACTTATAATTGCTAAACGGCCATAGAAAAAGGCCATGGGATGCCATCGGTTTCAGGTCACAGTGTTGGCCCGGGGCCTTGGACGAAGCAGGGATCAGCCAGGAGTAGGTGCGAGTCATACCATCTACCCGTTGGTAAACTAACATAACTATGGAAAAATCACTATGATTTAATAGGTAAACCAACTATAAATAGAATTTTGATATCCGTAAATGAAACAAACAAATAAATAAATAAATAAATAAATAAATAAATATATATATATATGTATATTATGTATATTATGTATATCTATATAAATCAACTATACTACAAATAGCCATGTTCAATAGCTATGTTAAATTACCAGTGGTTGTTGCTATTCAGCTTGGTTCCAGAATCAGATAAAGACTGATAAAGGGAACAATCTTGCAGGAGCCATCATTATATCAACAGATCAACCAAGACTAAGAACAACTAAGAACCATAGTTTCATGTGCTGAAGCCTCACTTTGGCTGATCCCCAAAAGCTATCATAGTAAATGATCACCCTCATACCTTGGTTGATATAAGGGGATCCCTTTTCAGAAACCGATTTTTTGGATGTTTCTACCATATATAAGGCCTATATGTAAGGGCTAAATTTCAGGGAATATCCCCAAACAAATATTGCCTTACATAGTCCATTACCTCCATTTTAGGGTTCTGAAATTCACACATTCACGCTGATTTCAGGGATAAGGTCTGGAAAAAAGACCATCGGTTTGAATCGCAAAATTAGGCCAGCAGCCAGCTCTTCACAGCTCCCCTGGGCTTGGTGGTGAGACACAACTGGTTCAAGGACAGGTTGAGACCGGGATATTTTGGGCACATCCCAGTGTTCTTCTTCAAAACAGAGCAAGCTTGCGGCGATGTTTTTTTTCTCCCAATTTGTTCCGTGTTTTTTTTCCAATTTTTCAGTTTGGCAATGGTTCCCATGGTTTTTTCCCGTTTGATCCATGGTTTTCCCATGGTGCGTCTCCAATGTGTTTCCTCCCTCGGGTCTCCCTTTAGGTCCTCCAGTCCAAGTCCGCCGCGGTCCAGGACCTTCGCTTCGAACAGGAGATGCAAGACATTCTTCTGCAGCGACTGCACCAAAGCCGGGGGGCTCCGGGGGCGCCTGGTCGTTGTTGGTCGGCCAGGAACTTCTGGGCGTGGAACTACTGGGAAACTTTTGATGTTTTACCCTCTGGTAAACATACAAAAAGCTATAGACAATGGCCCATATATAGTTGATTTACCTATTAAAAATGGTGATTTTCCATAGCTATGTTAGTTTACCAGAGGGTAAATGTTGGATGGGTTTTTGTTGTGGTTTCATGAGATTTATTGGATGTTCATGGAGATTTCCCTGATGGATTTAGTGATATACTGTGATATGTTCATTAGTAATCATTATTATGAGGTTCCAAAACGTTTTTTGGGCACATGTTAGCAGCTTTTAGCAAAGCTGGAGGAATTTCATATATTTTCATCCTGATAGACTGTGGATGAAGATGCGGTTCTCAATTACATATATATAACATGTTTCCATTTTAATGAGTTTTGTTTTCACATTTTCATATTGTATCTACTCGAGGATAATTACCACACACACACATTTTGATGTGGTATGTTGGGAAGGCTTGATTTCTTTGATTTGCGGTTGTTGCACAGCAACTCAGAATGTCCAGGATATGGATGCATCGTGTGCCAAAACGTTTATGACTGGGTCAGATCCTTAGGCAACGCCGCAACGCGTGGATCCATAGAATCACCCGCCCTGGTGGATGTCACACCTAAGGACGACAGTAACAACACTGACCCGGGATGGCGTTGAGTGCGTTGAAGCTCCGGAAGAAGATTGGCTGCCTGATGCCTCATGCACAGTTTCTGAATTCCAAAGAACCTGCTTTGTTGAGTCGATCAGTCGATAATGTGTAGTTTTCACAATGGAACATCCGCGAATGATGGCAACCCAGTGCCATAAACCTCTGCATTTGGGGATGGTTAAAAATACCACCCATAAAAATGGTGACGTAGGGGATGGTTTATTACTGGCTTTACCACAATACTTGGAATTTATAGGGAATCTGTTTGATTTACCCTCTGGTAAACAAACAAAAAGCTATTGAACATGGTCATTTCGTTCGTGGATTTACCCATTAATAGCATGGTGATTTCCCATAGCAACATGTAAACGTTTACCAGAGGGTAACCATCATATATCCCATTAAATTCCATTAAAATACCATACAATCATATATTTATCATTTTACAATCCATTGTGATTATTAATCGCAAAAAAAAAAACAAGAGATGCGTGAAACTCACAGTGCTTGCCATGTCCAGATCATGAGATCTTGCCACGTCCAGCTTGCTCCAATCGGTTCCAATCGGCTCAAGTCACCGTGCTATCAAAATTTCTACACAGAGGTGGTTCGAAAAAGGTTACCCTCTGGTAAACCTACAAAAAACATCAAAAAACTATGGAAAATCATCATGTTTCATGGATAAATCAACTATAAATAAATGGCAATTTTCAATAGCAAACTGCTAGTCATTACCAGAGGGTAGTCATTACCAGAGGGTAGGTTTGGAATCTGTCGGTTTTTTTTGAGCATCCCCAGTTGGGGCTGAAGAAAATCACTGTATCAAAAGTCTCATGGAACAAATGTTCAAATCATCAATAAATAGATATTACTTTCCATCATCAATATCCATCTCCAAAATATAACATTTGGATGATTTGTCAATGTTTGAATATCCATCAATTACAAAAGTCTCAGTTTGAATCATCAATATCCATCTCCAAAATATGACAATATCGGACAAGATCAATATCTACCGATCTAAATTATCCATATTTTGGGGTGTGATATGGTGTGATTTTTTTTCACAAATCTTCCAGGCCGTTTCCTAAAGTCGGGCGTTGCTTCTGTTCGATGTCCGGCACGGACTTTGGGGACGTGCACCTCGAGATTAGTGAGGCAGCCCAAGTGACATCTGAGGGTTTTTCCTGGTTATTTTATGGCCTCACAAAAATCCAGGTGGAAAATCCAGGTGGAAACTCGGAAAGTGATCTAGATATTCTAGATTCATGGTAAGTTGTCCATATTTGTCCACACATCGGTTTGCTGGAGGCTACTACCCTCTGGTGTCATCAAACATATTTGGCAATGGAAAATCCTCGAGCTAGATGGACTTGTCCATTGTCGTGTCTGATTACAGGACGGCATATATATATAAATGACATATATATATAAATGACATATATATATAATATTAATATATTATATAGAGGATCGAATATGGTCGGTAAGCCCCCCAAAAACAACAAGAACCAGCTTCCGCATGTTTTTTCCAAACACTGTGTTGAACGGCTTGTTGACCAGCCTCCAAAAGCAGCTGAGGAAATGGCGGTTTTTTCACCAACCGAATGGGCACAGTTCTAATCAATGGCCATTCCAGGATCCTAAATTGGAGGTACCTACCATATATAAGGCCTATATTTATATAAGGCACAGTACCGCCAATTTAGGATCCTGGAATTCCCATTGATCTAAGGAAATGGGTAAATCCACTATAAATGGCCATGTTCAATAGCTATGTTAAATTACCAGAGGGTAACCCAATGTCCCCAGTTCTAAGGAAATGGAGTGGCACTGCTGACCCTCAAAGCATTGGAAGGCAGCTGGTCCTGGGGAACTCTCCGCGCGGAACATCGTTGGAACCCTGAGCCTCGGTCCTCGGTTTCGTCGTCGTGCCGAAGCCGAATGGTTGTCATACTGTAGGAACTACAGTTATGGCCGTTTAATAGATGTTTGCATAGTGGTTGTAAGTGGTTATAAGTGGTTATAACTGATTATAACTGGTTATAAACATGTTATAAATGGGATTCAACATTCCATACCTGGGGTTTTGTTCGTACTTATAACAGGTATTTCGGACCATAACTGTAGCATTTGGATCCAAAAAAAAGGTTTCAACTATCACCAACAAAAAATGGACATCTAATGGGGGAAATCCACGAATTAGATTGGGTTTTATATAATATCAATGGCCATTTCAGGAACCGATTTATTGGAGGTACCTACCAAATATAAGGCCAATGTAAGGGCTATGTAAGGGAATATCCCCACAAAATGTGGCCTTATACAGTATGGTACAGTACCTCCATTTTAGGATCCTGAAATTCCCATTAAGAATATGTCTGAATTCTAATGGATGATTTTCCAATGAATTATTGGAATGTATACATAATTATACATATATATATATATATACTGAGGTGCATTCAAAAATTTGACAGTCTTAAATGCAGCCAACGTATAATATATCATATATATATATAAAATAATCAGTAATCTGACAGTAATATTATATATCATATATATCATATATATATATATATATCTATCATATATATCATATATAATTATACATCCTCCAGTAATCTGACACAACTCGCGAACTGGTCTGGTCATATCATTTCAACGGGTTTTATCATCAAACTACATGGGCCACTTCCAGTTCGCAAACTGGGAACTACCCTCTGCATGGTAAACACACAAAAAACGATGGAAAATCACCATTTTTAATGGGAAAACTATGGAAAATCACCATTTTTAATGGGTAAATCACCATGCTATTAATGGGTAAATCCACGAACTGTAACTAAATCACCATATTTTCAATAGCTTTTTGTAAACGTTTACCGGAGGGTAATCATTGGCGCCCGAAATCATCGTTGGGTGGTTTCATGTGTCTTTCCACCTGAGTTTCCGGCTGTAGTGGAAGCCTATGGTTCGCTGTTGATTTGGAAGCCTCTTATCCAAATCATCCTTTCTTCTTACAGCACGGTCCCAATTTGTTGGATGCATTTGGCATTGCGGTCCTGCAGTGCCCAAAAAAATGTTTTGCAGTTGGCAATCCCATCAGCCTTCTTTTAATGTATCAAAAACATTCAAAAACCATATGTTCCCCCTATAATATATTTTTTGACGCATCAATAATTTTATTCACCAACTAAGTGGTGGTTCACCCTTGTTAACTTAAATGTTAATCCAAGAGACATGTGCAATAGAACAAAAACTCAAAAAAATTCGATGTTCCGGGGAGTCAAGCCACTGGTTTCCAGTCGATGTTCATGGCTTTTTTTTGCCCGAAACCAAGCCAGTGAACTACATTGAATATCTGGTTGGTGGTGACTGGAACCATGGAATTTTATGACTTTCCATTTAGTTGCGAATGTCATCATCCCAAGTGACGAACTCATATTTTTCAGAGGGGTAGGTATACCACCAACCAGATATGTTTAACTTCAATATGTCTTCAATTGAATTTCTCATGTCTATATCCTATAGGATCCATGGTGCTGGTATATATATATATGCTAACATGACTGGGGTATATTGATGGGATCCATGTTACCATATACAGCATACATGGATCCTATGGGTTATATATCCTATAAACTACCCATGAATTCCCATAGATTTTCCCATAGATTTCCCATGAATTCCATTTTCCCATAGTATTGGCATTCCATTTTCCCATGAATTCCCATAGATTTCTCCTCGAGGTCTTGGTCTCAGATCTTTCCAGCGCATTGGATGCGGTGGAAGCGGATTCCACGGCTGAAGTTGCTGGGCCGGCAGACGTTGGTGTCCCAGGTTTGGGCCGAATTCACCATGACAGAGAAAGGATAGGCACAAAAGAAACGGGGCAATGGGTAATATCTAGTTATTTGCGTGCCATAAACCATAGTTATTGGAGTTATGTTCACCAACTTAGCTATCTTGGGGGCCTCACATTCTATGAATCTATGGGTAATAGTCATGAAATGTTCAATAATTAATCAGGAATGTGGCAATTTGATTGGTAATATCTATTGGTAATAGTATGTAATAGTCATTAGATGTTCGATAGTTTTAGATAATTAGTCAGGAATGTGGTAATTATTTTGTATGCAATAGTCATTTTTTGTCAGGAAATTGGTAATTGTATGTAAATGTGCAATTTATCGATCAATATCGATGAATAGTGAGCATCTGAATTTGCCAAATCTACAACCCTTACATATAGAAAA
Source organism: Cladocopium goreaui (assembly GCA_947184155.2). NCBI lineage: Eukaryota > Dinophyceae > Suessiales > Symbiodiniaceae > Cladocopium > Cladocopium goreaui. The sequence continues at coordinate 8,421 of CAMXCT020000498.1, read as the reverse complement.
TCAACAAGAAACCCAATGTTTGCATGATCATAGAATTTTGGACAATCCTAGTTTCCTGGAGATCTTTCCTAATTTCCTCAACTAGATTCAGGCTTCTTGTTTTGTGACATGTTTAGTTTACACAGATTTTGTGTCCAGACCTCTTTACTTGGTATACTAGGGGTGAAATCAGAAAATTTGGTGCATGAATGCCATGGATGTGGAAGGCTAAGGTGTTGCAAGCATGTCGTGCGGTCATGTTTTACATGTGCCGTGCGGTCAAACCCTGGAATATATACTTGTATTACCCTCTGGTATATTAACATAGACCCTGGCAGTCATCAGGGTTGGAAGACTAGTTTCCACTATAAATTGGTCATTTTCGGGGTCAAACTGTTAATTTACCAGAGGGTAGATTGTATTGGGGGGTGGTCAATCCAAACAAAAACTGGGTAACTGGGTTGGATGGCCCATCCAAACATTCTATGTAACTTGACCATGTTTTGCATATCACCCCGACCTTCCAATGTCAAAGTTGAACTTTCGCATTTGAGGAAATGCGAAATTTTCAACTTAGCAGTTCCGTTATATACTAAGGCCTAGGTAAGATATTGGGTCAGCAGATCATCATTTGGAAACATAACACGGAACTTCTGCACCCGGGGAAGATGAGAAGCGCAGGGGGGTTCAAGCTCCTGACCTTTTCAGGCTCTGGTAGTCAGCAATGAAGGCGCTGCTGGGTGCAACACATTGAGGCAAAAGATGGTCTACATACTGTGGATGGGCCAGCGAAATCCTGCACCAGTTGATAGATGGTTTATCCTAGTATTTATAGGGTTTCAACCATCCAAGGAGGTGCAGGATTTCGCTGGCCCATCCACAGTAGCTTTAGAAAGCTTTGGAAAGCTGAAAGATGACCACGCTTGGTGGAACATTTCAAGATGAATCTCGTCCCAAGTCTTTCAGTGGTCTTCCAAGAGCCTTCTGGCTTTTGTTAAGCGGATCCAAGAATAGATGGGCCTATCAGCCTAGATGGGCCCCGCAGCCTGGTTTTTCTGCCATCAAGGTAGTATCAAAGAATTTTATGCAAGGTCTTCTCCACTGGGTTTCCCTTGGTTCCATACTTTAATGCTTTAATCTTTTACTCAATGGGAGATCTTCAGGATCCTAAATTGGAGGTACGTAAACGTACCATATGTTTGGCCATATGAATTGTGGGGATATTCCCTGAAATTTAGGCCTGAAAAATAGGCCTTATATATGGTAGTCCTCCAATTTAGGATCCTGGAATGGCCATTGATTTACTATCAGTGGTGAAATGTGCTAACCATCTAAACATTCGATTGTTTGTCAGTCCATAAACTCATGATATTCTCCCCAGGCTTCCCTTCCCAGCCATCAGTTACTTCGGAGTGCCAGGTCGCTATTGGTCCAACGGCATGGATCTCCGCTATTTGGACAATTGCTCCAATGAGGAGCATTCCAAACTGCAGAGGGACACCAATCAACTGATGGCCAGGCCGGGCTGGTGGTGGAGGTTATGAAGGGAGCATTGGCCATCGATGGTCGGTAAGAATTTGGGGTCACATGTTCCAATGATTCCGGTAGAAGTCTGACTTCCGGCGGGTCATATAGCTGTTTGGTTGGTTAGTGATCCATTTACTGGAGTTCCCAAGCAAGGCTCCCAAGGCTTGTGGGTGGTTTCAACATCTTCACAAATGTTGACCCTTTGGTAAATCAAGGAGCTTGGGCTTTGGCCTCCTTAGTTCCCGGCTCAAAGCCCCTGCGCGGGGTTTGTTGCTTCCCTCTACCAACGGTGGCAGCCTTCAAGGGCCACTGGTGCGCAGCTGGTGGCATGATGGGCTTGGCTTTTGATTTCAGGGTCATGGCCAGTGATAGTGGATCCCTGGCCAAACTCCAGGTGTTTTTCGAAGTTTTCGCATCATTTGCGGTTGGATTTTCCAAAACAGATGGGGTTGGCTAGCTAGCCCCAAATCCAGTGGAAGAAAATGCTTGAAATGTCCGAAATGTTCAGGATGTGAAAATCCAGTTGTTTTTTTTCCCTCTCATTTACATTCATTTACCACAGTGCCCCAATGGTTCATGGAGCATCTCGGTGAAAACGCGATGATCATGGCATTTTCATCTTGCGCTGGGCTGTAGGTTTTGGATGGTTTTGGCATCTTGTGGGATCATGGTGGGTTTCTTCTATGGGGGATACCCCCATTTTTGGGCAGTTTGCTGATCAACAATCGCATTTTAGGGGCTTTTTTGAACCAACTTCACTAAGTGGAGCATAACCTTTGGTTCATTGTTGTTTCGCCTTTCCTGGCGGCAAATGGGAAACTGACTTGTTGCACATTTCCATACTTATCTCCATGTTTCAGTATCTCAAACAAAATTGTTTGGTCGGTAGTATCATCCTACACGATGTCTTATTTTGAGAGCGGGGGCCTGTGGGAACGCGTTTTTTTTTTTGTGTTTGCAATATTTTGCAGTAATTAACTTGTTGGTGCCAATTCTTCATAAACATCATCATGCCTAATGTCTCTGCCAAAATGTTCATCTTAGGCAAAGCCATGTCAGATCGATTCAGATCGCTCCCAAACATGCAAAAAAATGCAACTAGTTTTAGCAGTTCCTGGGGAATCATTCTGTAGGAACTGGTTAGCAACTATAGTTATCACCCATTTAATCATTTAGACATAGAGGTTTCCTGAAATGAGGGTACCCCCAGTTCTCATCCATTTATAGATGGATTTTCCATTTGGGAAACCAGCCAGCGAGCTTGTGGGTACCCCCATGACTTTCCAACCAGGGTTTTCGTCACCACTTACGGTTCGAGAGACGATCCTCCACAGTGTTGCCAGAACATTGCTGCTTGGTGGCTAAAACAGAATATGTCTGTTTGTTCAACCATACAAAAAAAGGGATAATTGCTTGAGATGACGAGCATATCTTTGTGATGGTTAAAACCACCAATCAGATTAGGCAATCACACGCCCTTTGTTCCAAATTTGAACGCCTCCTTAAAAATGTTTCTGTCTGTAGAGCACGCTAAGCATTTCTGCTTTCCTCAAGTTGTCTTGGTCAAGTTGTGTCGACTGACTCTGAATCAAGCTACCCATTCCTCGTTATGGGAGTACCCTCTGGTAATTTAACAGTTTGCTATGGAAAATCACAATTTTTACTGGGAAAATCCACTATAAATGGCCATTTTCAATAGCTTTTTGTATGTTTACCAGGCCGGGTAGTATGAAATTCCTGGGATCCCATCGGGGGTCTAGAAGTTGCATCCGCCCTAAGGATACTTTTTCGTTCCTGGTGTGGACCTAGGGCTGGTCTATTCTCCCATGCAAATGGCCCTCATGAAGGCTAGGGACCCTGGGACCCTGGGTGGGCAGATGTGGAAATGGCTGGATTTTCACAACATCGCTATAGAATGGGTAGGTAAAATATTATGAGTTGGTTCATTATTTGATTGGCAATGTGAATCCTTATAAATTATCTTATAAAACTATTTTCAATAGAACATTGACAATATTAATGTAAACAAGCCGCCAGAAAACATCTGTCCATACCCATGTTATCCCATGTTGCAATGTGACGGCGATTCTCCAAACATTTTCGAATGATATGGCGTGTTCGCATGAAATTGTGGATGGAGGTACTTGGTCCTCCAGTACTTGAATATCTTACGTTTTGGCCCGGATATGATTGGGCCCATCGGAATTTATGGATATTTCCATCAGTACGAGGTGGCCCCCCGCAATTATGAGTTGGTATAGGATTTGATAACACTCATGAACATTCATTAACTATATACACCATAACTGGTTGGTGGTTTGGAACATGAATGTTATGTTTCCATTCAGTTGGGAATAGAATGTCATCATCCCAACTGACGTTCACTAACTCATATTTTTCAGAGGGGTGGCGAAAAACCACCAACCAGAATATTATTATTAACCATCATTAACCGCCATTTTGGCTCAAGCCATTTTGGCTCAAGGCGGCAGCTAAAAGGCTCAAGCCATTCTGGCTCAGGGGGCTCAAGCCAACCCCTCCCCTGCCCCCTTCACCCACAACCCCCTGCGGTGACCCCCCCCGGCTCGCGGCCCCGAGTGCGCCATCACTTTCAAGGCTGCCTCGGGCCCCAATCCCAAGCGAGGCGCGCCGCCCCCCCCTTCTACGGCGAGCCCGCCCCGTACCCTTTCGTTGTCCCCCCCGAATCCCCATTCCCACCCGGCTGAAACCCTTTCCAACCCCCCACCACCCCCCCGTGCCCCTTCACCCACAACCCCCTGCGTACCCCCCCCCTCTTCGCGGCCCCGAGTGCGCCATCACGTTCAAGGTGCCTCGGTGGGCCCCATCCCAAGCGAGGCCGCCGCCTCCCTTTAAGGCGCCGCCCCGTACCCTTTTTCGTTGCCCCTCGGAAGCCCCGTTTCCCACCCCTGCCTGACCCCCCCCACCCGGGCCCCCTTCACCCCCAACCCCCTGCTGTGCCTCCCCCCCCCCGGCGCGGCCCCAGTGCCGCCATCACTTTCAAGGCTGCCTCGGCCCAATCCCAGCGAGGCGCCTCCGCCCCCCTTAAAAGGCGCGCCCGCCCCGTACCCTTTCGTCGCCCCCGGAAGCCCCATTCCCACCTGCCCCCCTTGGCGGCTGAAACCCTTTACCTTCCCCCCCCCTAACCGCCCCCCCACGGGATCCGCACTGGCGCCACTGCAGGCACATTTCCGCGCCCCCCTGTCCCACCGCAGTTTGTTTCACCCGTTTTCTTTTGCGTATCGCGGGGCCGCTCAGTCACCCTGCCTGTGGCAGGCCACCCTTTCCTGTGGCACCCCTCCGCTTTAACCCCGAGCGGTCCACCCCTCGACTATTCGGCCATTGAGGTTCCTCGTCCCCTCAACCTCACGCGCGCCGCGCGCTTCACCTCATCCCAATGACGTCTGGGCCCCTAGTCCCTCCCCCCTACCCTCGTCATCCCTCACCAAGCCCGCTGCCCCCCTCTGCCGCCCCGCCCCTGCCGCCCCCACCGCCACGGCCACCGCCCCCCCCAACTTACCCGCCAGCTCCCAGGCAGCAACTGCGCCAGCCCACGATGGTCCGGGTGGCCGCTTCGCGCACACCGGGTCGGCGAAGCTGCCAACCCCGGCCCCCCTTCCCCACCACCCCCTGCCCCCGAACCCCACCCCACCCAACACACGTTCGCAGACACCATCCTGCTTAGCGATTCCGACGAGGCCCCCGCACCTCCCCCAGGCCCCTGCGCAGTTTGCTTAGAGCCTTTTGCCCCTGCTTGCCCCCGACGCCGGCGACCCATCGCCTGGCCCACCTGCGGCCACTGCTACCATTTCTCATGCTTAGCAAGGCTCAGAGCACAAGTACAGCCCCCCCGCTGTGCTCAATGCAGGTCCCCGTGGCCTGAGGGCCCGGAACATGACGACACACTGTCACGCTTGTGCGGCACTGTTGGTGTGAACCCGTTCCGCGACTCCGAAGCGGAGACCCCCGGCCCCACCCCACCACCCACCCGCCCCGCTTGGCGCGACCGCGCGCCACCCACCGCGCCAATCACCGCCAGCACAAACTCCTGGCTCTACGTCCCCCTCCTCTGGGCCGCGGCCGGCCTCCAAACCCAAGCTGCCGCACAAGCCTGGCAAACCCAGTGCGGCGAGTGGTGGACCCTAGCCCGTGACACCCTCGCCGACGCCCCCCCAGTCGATTTGGAAGCTTTCCGCACGGCACTCAACCTTACCCCGTCCGCCGGAGCCGCCGAACAACTTGCCCGGCTCACCGCCGCCGGACCCTTTCCCGCCGGAGCCCATGCTTACCTGCGGTGGCTTCTCCAAATCCTGGCGGACGCGGACGGGTACATCCCGGCGGCTTCCCAAGAAACCTGCTTGCAACTTTATGGCGGGCTACCCTTCGCCGCTGCACTCGACCGCCAAGCCAACCTCTTCCGCGCGCCGCCCACCCCCGACCCCGCACCCGCACCCGCCTTCACCACCGCCATCCCCTCACCTTCCATCCCCCCCACCCCCACCGACCTGCCGAAGCACCCGCGGCCGCGGACGCGGCCGTGGCAATCGCCCTGCTTCCCCCCCACCCCTCCCCATGACCGATACTGAGATCGACGCACCTACCCAGGCCCCCAGACCTGCACCACCCACAGGCCTATCTTGTCTTGACGCTGTTGATCTGTGCGCCACGCTCCGCATCCGCACCCCCACCTTCCAATCAGTCCCCCGGCGGCTCCTGCCAACTTATAAACACGCCCTTCGCATGGCGCTTGACGCCATCAACTCCCCCACATCCAACCCTGTCGACACCGAACGCGGGTGGAAACTGTTCCTACTCGCTTCACGCCTCCTCCTGCACCGCCCCACCCACCAAACCCTTGCCACCCCTGAGGAACTTGACCGGCGGGCGGCCCTCTTCCGAACCGGCGAGTGGCTCCAACTCCTCCACGAGTCCTCACCCGCCCCACGCCGCACACACCCGACCCCCTCTCCCAACTCACCCACGGACAGCGCGCGAGCCCAACGGGCCATGACCCTGGTCCAACAAGGCGAGCTGTCTGCCGCCAGTGCCGCCCTCACCGCGTCCCCGCTGGCTCCCCTCACGCCAGCCACCCTGGCCGAACTTCGCCACCCTGACCGCCGCCCCCAACAACCCCAAGTCCCCATCGACCCCTACTTGCGAATGGGCTCGCCCTCGGACCCCCTGCACCTTGACACTGCTCGCCTCCTCACCAACTTGCGCACAGGCCGCCGCGGCGCTGCACCAGGCCCCTCCGGGATGACCACCGAACACTTGCGAGTGGTTCTAGACTCGGACGAAACCACCCTCAAACTTACCGCTGCAGCCACCCGCCTTGCCACAGCGGCCCTCCCACCCAACATCCTCCTCGCCCTCCGCCTCGGACGCATGGTCGCCCTCCAAAAACCCAATGGCCGGGTCCGTGGGCTCGTCATGGGAGATGTGTTCCGCCGCCTTGTCGCCCGAACGCTCGCACAGCAGTTCAGCCCCCAGTTCCAAACCGCTACTGCCCCCCACCAGTATGCGCTTGCCACACGGGCTGGAGGCGAAGCACTTGCACGGTCCGTACGGGTTGCCACAGAGTTGCAACCAAACCTCACCGTCCTGTCCGTCGATGGCGTCGGCGCGTATGACCATGTTGCGCGCCAGGCCATCCTTCAAGGCATCCACGGTGACCCGGGCCTCCGCCCCCCACTCCCATTTGTGAGGCAATTCTACGCGTCCCCTTCCGAGTACCTCTGGTATGATGCGGCTGGCACATGTCACCCCATCCACCAGCACGAAGGCGGCGAACAGGGGGACCCCCTCATGCCAGGCCTGTATGCGGTCGCAGTGGCGCCGGCCCTACAGGAAACCCACCGCGCACTCCTCCCCGGGGAAGCGCTCCTGGCATACCTGGAAGAAGATTTTTTTGTATAGGGGGCTTCTGTTAATGCAAAGGTTCCAAAAAAAATGGGATTTCAATTTGGGGATATTTGACTTAGTGGTATGCTATGGTTTTGTTCTATTTGTTTCTTTATCTTTGGTTTACTTGTTTTCAGCATTATTTTGCCCTATCTGTATCTCCTCTTTATTTCTTGGTTTCGAATCTGTTGTATTTTTCATTTCTTCTCTTACCTCATTCTGTTTCATTCTGATTTTTTCTAGGGTTGAGTGTATATTATGTTTATATATATAATATTAATTATATATATATATACATAAAAACACACTATATATGTTGTTTGTATTCTGGATTGTTTTCTCTCATCCTTAGGCTTACTGCTATGATAAATTATGTTCTTTGCTCCTGTGTTCTTTGCTATATTTTGTGTTGCTTTCTGGTATTTTTATGTGCAATGTTTTTTTTTTATTTGTGCATATTTCTCTTATTTTGTTGTTTGGATTTGCATAACTACTAGTCGTTGGGTATCTTCATTTTTCCATGGTTGTAGTTGCTTTTTCTTTTGCACGTTCTAGGTTTGCGTGGCTTGGTTTGTTGTTTTGTTCGTTGATTTCTGGTGGTGTCTCTGTTTTTTAATGTCAAATTTCAATGCAATGCTGTTAAAATGTCGAGACTGTATGTATGTCTATCTGTCTGTCTATCTATCTATCTATCTACCTATCTATCTATCTATCTATCTGTCTACCTATTTATCTATCTACCTATCTATGCATGTAGGTATGTATGTATGTATGTATGTAGGTATGTAGGTATGTAGGTATGTATGTATGTATGTATGTATGTAGGTATGTATGTATGTAGGTATGTATGTATGCATAATGTAATGTAATGTCATGTCATGTCATGTCATGCCATGTATGTAATGTATTATGTTTGCATGTATGCATGTATGCATGCATCATGTATCTGTATCTATGATGATGCTGGGGCACATGAGACTGCCATGGGTGTAGGGG